>JBBPBX010017906.1:22580-46254 GCA_038048925.1 Garcialebias charrua
TTGAGATTTTTATTAATGAAAATTGCAGTATAAATTGGATTCATTATTATTATTATTATAGCAAACCTTTTATGAAGCTGCCTGAGGTTTTGTTCAAGGAAGCTTTGTGCTTCAGTTAGATTTATATGGTTTTGTCATGCCCCACCCCCTCCGGGGCGGACCGACTTACAATTGGTTACTTAAACCTTCTTGATGTTGATTGGCACCGTGTGTCAGCCACTCATGAGCAGATCCTGTTGCTATGGTAACCCGAAGGCCGTAGACATTCAGCTGATAATGGATAGTTCATGGCACCACAGGAACATCTAATATCAATGCTTGTTCACTGTGACTCTACTGGTCTATGTTAACATCGTCTAATACAGGTAGTCCCCGACTTACGAGCGCATCGACATACGAGGTTCCGGACTTACGAGCTGACTAACGAACAGTAAAGTTGTACAGAACATTCAGAAAATACAGCACTGGTATAATAATAATAATAATAATAATAATAATAATAATAATAATAATAATGTCTATTCCTGTCATCTGCGTATGTTCCCATACACAGACGAAATTCGTCTCTGCATTTAACCCAACCACCTACCAGGTGGTGCAGTGAGCAGCCCGAAAGCGCCCGGGGAGCTGGAGAAATAGGTGTGCACTCATATACACCCCAATGTGTTTTTAGATGAAAGTGTGTTAGCTAACAGTTTGTAAACAAGTTTCTGAGCATGTTTATGAACTAGTATGTACGTTTGTGTTGAAAAACGAGTGTTCGTAGTAGCGCTAGCATACATTTTCCGACACAACCGAAAATCCGGACTTACGAGTGACACGTGTTTCGTGTTCCGACATACAAGATTTCGTGTTACGAGCACCTCGTAGTAACGGAACTCGCTCGTAAGTCGGGGACTACCTGTACTTAACTATTCTTAGTGTGAGAACTAAGACTAATTAGTTAATTTGTATTAAGTATAACGTATATAAGTGTTGTGATTTAACTTTATTTATGTTTAATCAACGTGTGGGTCTTGCGGCACACACACCCTGCCATGTACTTGAGTCTGCTCAGAGAACAAAGAAGCACTCTGTTCTCCTGAGCAGACGTGAGAAAGTAGTAAGTGTCTTACCTGTGACTTGTTCCACTTTAGAATGTTTGATTAGCTTGTATATCAATGTGAACTTGTAAGATATCATTAGCAAATGTGAGATTATATGTAAATCATAAAGTAATTTGTGAACACTCTATAAAATGAATACAGGCCTGTAAATATGTTCAATGAAGACACGCACACACATTGTATAAAATGCATCATCAGAGACATTTCAAAGCTTGTAAAAAGATATATAAAGGTAGTCCTCGACTTACGACGGTCTTGACTTATGACGTTTCACGGTTACGACGCATCTCCCATTTAAAAAAAAATATTTTGAAATTTTATTTTGAAAAGCCGAGTTACGCATTTTCCGGTTTTACGTATTAAACGTAGCTGCGGAGGAATTCTGCCTCTGGACATTAAAAAAACAAACAAAAAAAAAAACTGTACTGTGAATGCGGATTTACGTCGTAAATGATGGACTGAGATGGACGGCGGTTTTACGTCGTAAACGCAATAGAGAATACGGAAGAGGACGGAGGAAATGGCTTCACCAGCATCCCAGTAGGAAATTAACAATTTTTTCCCTTCATTATGGCTCCAAATGTATGTGTTTTTTTATAATTATGTAGGGTACTGTGTTAGGATAGGCTAAGTGCTTGGTAAAATACAGTACTGTACGTAAGGTGCAGTACGCATGTTCAGACTTATGTCAAAATTCAGTTTACGCCGCCGCGTAGGAACGGATCTCCGTCGTAAGTCGAGGACTACCTGTATAAAAGGTATAAAAAGCTGTAAAATCCAACACCACTCAGCTGGGGGGCTTCTTTTGCTGTGTCTAATCTGTGGAGCAGTTTTTGGAGAACTATGACTTTTAAAACGAAAAGCATCACTTCATCTGAGCCTTTCTGGTTGAGGTGTCCAATCAATGAGCTCAAAACAGAGATGTCACTTTCTAAATTTCATTCATTCAAACTTTTAGTGAAAAAAAAGAGATTTTAACTTTTTAAATGTTCACGTTTAGTCTCATTAAATCAGATTCCGCTTGTACTTTTTGACATGAACACATGTTGGATGAAGCAGCCCAGCTGTGTGTCCGCCTGCCTGCGTGGCTCACCCTGGCCAACCAAAACGCGCGGTGGCGCAATTTACGCACCGCGCGCACGCAGCTCTCGCAGAGGAACAGCCTCTCCTCCGTGCGGGGGAATCCCGCAGCAGCTCACCTGGAATCGAACTTCTTTCCGTCCGGGAACGTTCCCACGTAGTGGTACCTCACGAAGTCCCCAACTTTGACTGCGCGCGCGCACTGCTCCGGCACGGAGGTTTTCTCCACGATGATGTCGTCTAACGGGACCGGGGGAGCGTTGCACGCGGCGAACGTCACCAGGAGCGACAGATAGAGCATCCCCTGCACGCACGTGAGCATTTTCACCGCAGATCAAGCTTGTCGTTTTGGTTGTTGTTGGTGAGGGACAACGGCGGTAAAAGGTTTGTTGGAGCGCGCGCTGACCGCCTGCTCCCTCCACTTCACTTTGATTTCCTCTGACTTGGAGGGAGGAACAGAGAAGTCCTGCCCCTGGTCCCGACGCGGAACCGTCAAGTTGGAGACAAAACGCGCCACATCCGGTTCAAGTTGGATGCCTCTGCACAGAAAGATGGAAGGCGTTGAGTTCTGATCACAGCGTGCAAACACGGTGGCGGTGGGATGATGGTTTGGGCTTGTTTTGTAGGCACGGAGTCAGTCAAGGTCAAAGTTTCTTTATTGTCGCTCACATCTCATGTGGTAGGCCCTACATGTTGTAGGGTCCCAGCTACATCCAACAGAAGTATCAATTGTAAAAGAAAAACAGTGATAAGATCTAAGATATAAATGTGAGACCATCTGTCAAGACCAGGGGTCTGCAACCTGCGGCTCTGGAGCCACATGCGGATCTTTGGTCCCTCTGCAGTGGCTCTGTCAGGCTTTGACCAAAACGAACATGAACCTGAATTTATTTTTAAATACTAGTTTTAACAGTTTTCCTGTCATTTCCTTTGCAAATACTGAATGTGGATAATAGTGTTAATACACAGAGTAAATTATACTCACTTTAAAGGTGCAGTCTGTAAGTTTTCTAAAAATATATTTTTAACATATTTCTTCACTTTGTCACTATCTCCTGACAGACTGATGTTAGACAAAGTAATCTTTGAAAAAACTATAGTCCCCTTGCTTCTCCAGGTGTTACTAAAAGCATTTCTAAAAAGCCACAGTGACCCGCCGTTAACCAGCCAATAAAAACAGAGCTTGAATTTGAATTTCAGCAGAGCAAGGGGGAGCAGAGCCATATATGGCTCTGAGGGGGAGGGATCAGAATGCTTTGCCTGTTGAAAATTTTTCTAAGTGCTGCGTTCTACAGAAACTGCAGACTGCACCTTTAACTTTATACTTTATTACTTCAAAATAGGATACTCATTTTCTCTACAATAAAAAATTGCATAAGTCTGCAAAGTTCATTGTTTTGGTTTTTAAAAATTGGCAAAATGTCTTTTTTTCTTTAGAATCCAGTCTTCTGTTATAGACTTGCAATGTGGATATGGGCACCAGTGACCCCCTGCAACCCAAAAAGGAAGAAACGGGTAAAGACAATGGATGGATGGATGGATGGATGGATAGAATTTGTCTTAAGATGTAAAAATATCAATAAATGTTAACAATCACTGATGCTTTTAGTTTTATAATTTCACACCTACTGGCCAGAAAAGCACCCTCTAAGAAACTTAAAGTGGCCCATGGGCCACCAGTTGATTATGACAGCATGCTTTGAGGCTCCGGACACGTTTAATTTAGTGAATGAAATGTCTCTTTTAATCATAAAGGTTGCAGACCCCTGGTCAAGACGGATAAGAACTAAAGTAAACTAGAAGAGCTGTCCAAACCTACCAACTGATAAAATCCTATAAAAAGTTCTAAAGGAGGTTCTCCAAGCTCCTGAATACATAGCAGCACAACTTTTCCACTTTGGGTTTGTTTTTGTTTCATTAATACTGACACGTCTGGGGTATTAATTTTTTATTGATTTGAGGTGAGATTTGAATACAATGAAGAACCATGATCAGAACTTTTTTAAATACAAATAAGTTAGTGAAACCCTGGAACCACAAGAGGATGATCTTATGCATAAAACGTTGTTTTTTGTAGGATAAATCATCTCGTTCTCTAACGTCATTTACTCAAGACAATCACAGGCAGGTGAAGATATTTATTTTACTTGCAAGAGCAGACCTCAGGACAGGATACTTTACATGAACATTCATAAATAGGCATGAAGACAAGTCACAGACATGAGCCGTGAGCAGTGATCTGCTTTACAACACTCTTAGTGCAGCAGAGTTTAATTTAGCGGAGCCTGAAACCATCTGTAACCTAAACATATGGTTCACATGGGCATTAAAGAATAAGGAGACATCCTTCAGTTGGAGATGGGAGTGTTTTGGGAGATGGTTTGGCTCTTTTGGAAAACACAGCTCCTTATCTCAGGGCAGAGGGGAAGAATGATCTCAGCCACAATAATAATAAAGCACAATAAAACATTCATACATTTTTGACCAAATATTCTTTAACCTTCCTGTTTATGAACTCGCCGCAAATCTTTTGCTGGTCCCTCTTCAGGGGTCTCCACAGCGAGTCATCCTCCTCCATCTCTGTCCTCACTCCAACTACCGTCATGTCCTCTCTAACTGCATCCATATCTCCTCTTTGGCCTTCATTTTTGTTTTTTTCCTGGCAGCTGCATTTCTAACATCCTTCTATCAATATACCCACTCCCTTCTCTTGTCCAAACCATCCCAGTCTCTAACATTATCTCCCAGTTGTTTAACATGTACTGTACCTCTGATGATCTCATTCCTAATCTTATCCATCCTTGTCACTCCTAAGGAGAACCTCAGCATCTTCATTTCCGCCACTTCCAGTTCTTTCTCCTGTCTTTTTTTTTTTTTGTCAATGCCACTGTCTCCACAGCCTTGAACTCGCTGCAACCCCATGCTTTTAATCTGAAACTCTTGTCAGTATTTCCTGTGTTTTTGCTGGGGGTTGTGTGTGCGCCCTGAACGGGACAGTTTGGGCACCACGTATTTGCTCCTGCGCAGTGAAGCTTCCATGAAAGCGTCAACGTGGAAAGTGTGGGGGGGTCTCTCCACGCTCATACGCACGCACCCTCCAACTTTTAAAGTAACCAAACATCTTGGCTGCAACTTTTAAACGAGAGCGCATTTTTGGTCCGGACTTTTATTTTTTGGATCTTTCTCATGAAGTTGGTTATTGGGGGGGAAGACTTTTGGGGGAGGAGGGGGGTGCAGACCGAGCAGGAATGTTTCCTACGTGGCAGTGGGGAAGGGAGGGACACCCACCAGGGGGGTTAATTAGCAGGTTTGAACGTTTACGCAAGCTCTTTGAATCGGCACACATTTTAATCCCACTGCCAGTGAAGGCGTCACGCGTCGTGCGTCGTGCAGTTGTAGAAAGAGAGCAGCAGTGATTGACCAGAGGGAGGAGCAGCCTTTGTCCGGGTACGTGGTGGAAGTTGAGGCGGTCCTCCTCCTCTGCTGGGATCATCTTTAACCCAAAACTCCAACAACAAAAAAAGATGGCACCCTCCACTTCTCCTGGCCTCCTCCTCACCTCCTTTGTGTTGTCGTTCCTCCTGGCGGCGGTGGACTCCCAGTACGAGAAGTACAGCTTCAGGAGTTTCCCCAGACACGAGCTGATGCCGCTGGAGTCCGCCTACAAGTACGCGCTGGACCAGTACACCGGGGAGAAGTGGCCGGACACGGTGGAGTACATGGAGGTGGCGCTGCGCCTCTACCGGCTGCTGCGGGACAGCGAGGCCTTCTGCAACCTCAACTGCAGCTCCGTGCGCCTCGACGACGAGCACAGGTTCTCCGAGTTCCCGGAGCTGCGCGCCTTCGGGAACGTGATGAAGAGGGCCCAGTGTCTGAAGCGCTGCAAGCAGGGGCTGCCCGCCTTCAGACAGAGCCTGCCCAGCAGGGACACCATGGACGAGTTCGAGCGCAGGGAGCCCTACAGGTACCTGCAGTACGCGTACTTCAAGGTGAGGAGGACGCTCCACCTGGTCACTTTGCTGTCCACGCAAGGAACAAAAGTTTTACTGATACTCGTGATTTTCATCGTGATTAGTTTGTGTGTTTTAATTACAGTGACAGGTGAAGGTCTGGAATCAGATGTTCACATGTATGGACCCAAAATAGAAGCTTATATTTCAATTTAGCCTTTTTTTCTAAAAAAAAAAAAAAAGGCATCTACCGTATTTTCCGGTGTATAGGTTGCATTGTCCAATTATTATCAATAAATTGGAGAAAAAAAAATCCAGAAATAGGTCGCACCGGTGTATAGGTCGCAGGCCTTGAAAAAAACCCATAAAAAGGTGCGACCTATACGCCAGAAAATACGGTACTTATATTTTACTCAACTCCATACTGTTTAACAATGATGGCAAGAAAAACAAAATACAGTTAGTCCTCGGGTTACGACGGTCTCGGGTTACGACGTTTCGCGGATACGACACATCTCACATAAAAAAAATAAAAAATATATATATATTTTGACATTTTTATTTTGAAAAGCCGAGTTCCAGTTTTACTTCCGGTTTGACGGCAGAAATAGCGGAGGAGTAACGAGCTAACCTGCTAACAGACGTAGGAAGGCTCCATGAGCTTTCCAGTTCGCTTTACGATGGTGCGTAGGAACGGAACTCCGTCGTAAGTTAGGGACTACCTGTATTTGATGTGGGCAGCACTGCCCCCTATTGGTGTGGCACAGTACTTTCTGCCTCACCTTGTGTATTTTCACCGTGCATTAGATGGTTACACTGATCGGACGAAAGACGAAACGTTTCTACATTTTTGTTTTGTTTTGTTTTTTGAATGTCCAGAGGACCAGACTAGGCTTTTTTAGATTTTCTTCCTGGATTATCCACCTTATTTCTGAGGGTGTCACTGTATTTGCGATTATGGGACTTACTTCCGTTTTGACCCCGGAAGTAGAATTTCTGCATTGGCTCCTCGTTGTTTACTTGCTAATCTGCGCGCATTGTAGAAGTTCTGTTAAAGTTCTGTTTTCTGTTATTTTGAGCTAATATTGTCACGAAGATGTCTTGTGGAGCTCGGGTACCTGTTGCGCTGTTCGTGGCTGTACGAATAATCAGACGAAGCTGAATTTGTGGCTGCAACTAGTGTGTGTTGAACATGCTCCGAAAACAAAAACCCGCATCCTTCTTTGTGGCTGGGCTACGAGAAACCACCTGAAAAAAGTCACCGTATCCTCCAGAGGATCGAGAACACCAGGTATGATTTAAGAGACAGCTTTTAGTGTTATGATTTTATGTAGTCAGTGATTAAATGATACTAATATTTTCGTTCATAACTGGCAAATAAACACACGCACCTATATATGTATGCTGTGTGTGTATATTTATATATATATATATATATATATNTCCTACGCTGCGGCGTAAACCGAATTTTGACGTAAGTCTGAACATGCGTACTGCACCTTACGTACAGTACTGTATTTTACCAAGCACTTAGCCTATCCTAACACAGTACCCTACATAATTATTAAAAAAACACATACATTTGGGAGCCATAATGAAGGGAAAAAAATAGTTAATTTCCTACTGGGATGCTGGTGAAGCCATTTTCTCCGTCCCTCTTCCGTATTCTCTATTGCGTTTACGACGTAAAACCGCCGTCCATCTCGGTCCATCATTTACGACATAAAACCGCATTCACAGTACAGTTTTATTTTATTTATTTTTTTTAATGTCCAGATGCAGAATTCCTCCGCAGCTACGTTTAATAGGTAAAACTGGAAAATGCGTAACTCGGCTTTTCAAAATAAAATTTCAATTTTTATTTTTTTTAATGGGAGATGCGTCGTAACCGCGAAACGTCATAAGTCAAGACCGTCGTAAGTCGAGGACTACCTTTATATATCTTTTTACAAGCTTTGAAATGTCTCTGATGATGCATTTTATACAATGTGTGTGCGTGTCTTCATTGAACATATTTACAGGCCTGTATTCATTTTATAGAGTGTTCACTAATTACTTTATGATTTACATATAATCTCACATTTGCTAATGATATCTTACAAGTTCACATTGATATACAAGCTAATCAAACATTCTAAAGTGGAACAAGTCACAGGTAAGACACTTACTACTTTCTCACGTCTGCTCAGGAGAACAGAGTGCTTCTTTGTTCTCTGAGCAGAGTCAAGTACTGTACATGGCAGGGTGTGTGTGCCACAAGGCCCACACGTTGATTAAACATAAATAAAGTTAAATCACAACACTTATATACGTTATACTTAATACAAATTAACTAATTAGTCTTAGTTCTCACACTAAGAATAGTTAAGTACAGGTAGTCCCCGACTTACGAGCGAGTTCCGTTACTACGAGGTGCTCGTAACACGAAATCTTGTATGTCGGAACACGAAACACGTGTCACTCGTAAGTCCGGATTTTCGGTTGTGTCGGAAAATGTATGCTAGCGCTACTACGAACACTCGTTTTTCAACACAAACGTACATACTAGTTCATAAACATGCTCAGAAACTTGTTTACAAACTGTTAGCTAACACACTTTCATCTAAAAACACATACCAGTGCTGTATTTTCTGAATGTTCTGTACAACTTTACTGTTCGTTAGTCAGCTCGTAAGTCCGGAACCTCGTATGTCGATGCGCTCGTAAGTCGGGGACTACGCCTTGGGATTCCCCCAGAGGAGCTGCTCCAAGTGGCTGGGGAGAGGGAAGTCTGGGCCTCCCTACTTAGGCTGCTACCCCCGCGACCCAACCCCGGATAAGCGGACGAAAATGGATGGATGGATCATCAACCGTGCATAACATCATCAAAAGATTCAGAGAATCTGGAACAAAGTGCGTAAGGGTCAAGGCCGTAAAACTCTACTGGATGCTCGTGATCTCTGGGCCCTTAAAGCTGCACTATGTAACTTTGTAGTGCAGTCTGTAACTTTTCTAACAATATATTTTTAACATATTTCTTCACTCTGTCACTATCTACTGACAGACTGGTGTTAGACAAAGTAATCTCTGAAAAAAACTATAGTCCCCTTGCTTCTCTATCAGCATTTATAAAAACACTAAAAACACAGAGTGACCCGCCGTTAACCAGCCAATAAAAACAGAGTTTGTAACCAGCCAATAAAAACAGAGCTTGAATTTGAATTTCAGCAGAGCAAGGGGGGCAGAGCCATATATGGCTCTGAGGGGGAGGGATCAGAATGCTTTGCCTGTTGAAAATATTTCTAAGTTCTGTGCTCTACAGAAAGTTACACATAGCACCTTTAAACGTCACTGCACCTCAAACAGAAATGCTACTGTCAAGGAAATAACAGAATGGGCTCAGGAATACTTCCAGAAAGCATTGTCAGTGAACACAATCCACTGTGCCATCTGCCGTTGCCAGCTGAAACTCTACAGTGCAAAGAGGAAGCCATTTCTAAACAAGCTCCACAAGCTCAGACGTTTGCACTGGGCCAGGGGTCATTTAAAATGGAGTGTGGCAAAATGGAAGACTGTTCTGTGTCAGATGAGTCACGATTTGAAGTTCTTTATGGAACACTGGGACGCCATGTCATCCGGACCAGAGAGGACAAGGATAGCCCAAGTTGTTATCAACGCTCCGTTCAGAAGCCTGCATCACTGATGGTATGGGGTTGCATGAGCGCTTGTGGCATGGGCAGCTTGCATGTCTGGAAAGGCACCATTAATGCAGAGAACTATGTTCAGGTTCTAGAACAACATATGCTCCATCTAGACGTCATCTCTTTCAGGGAAGACCCTGCATTTTTCAACAAGATAATGCCAGACCACATTCTGCAGCAATCACAACATCATGGCTACGTAGGAGAAGGATCCGGTACTGAAATGTCCAGCCTGCAGTCCAGATCTTTCACCTATAGAGAACATTTGGTGCATCATAAAGAGGAAGGTGCGACAAAGAAGGCCCAAGACGATTGAACAGTTAAGGCTGGTTTATACTTCTTGTCGCACGTCTTTTACCCCCCGTTGAGTGAAAAAAAGTTGTGCAACTTCCGTCTGCACTCCCGCTGCGATCCCCCGGTGACAGCTGTCTTGTACATGGCCCCCAAGCAGAACTCTCGACGCGGAGGTTGCGGCTCGCGTGTGATTGGTTCAAAGTTTGTGGGCGTTTTTTGTTTGCGCCTTTCAGCGCGAGCTGAATTTCATTAAAATATAACTACAGAAACGCCAAAAAAAATGTGTTAGCTGAATATATATGTTAGTGTTTCTGAGTTAAATTTTTGTTAACAGATTACAAATCAGCTTGTTTTACATGGGCGTAGCCAGGTTTTTTGAGGGGCGATCCGCTAAAACGAAAAGTGGAACAGCAACAGAGCAACATACCCATTGGCTCAGTGGTAGAGCGTCAGTTTGGCGCTCCAAGCCTTTTCTCGACTCGGGTTCGAATCTGGTAGAACTTATTTTATGTTTGTCTTTTATTGGAAAAAAAAAAAAGGAGTTAATACGCCTGTGGTTAACACAGAGTCCTTTTTTTTAATCCAATACAGGTATTCCCCGATTTACGAGCGAGATCCGTCACAAGGAGGCGCTCGTAAACCGGAAATCTCGTAATTTGGAACGGCCGCCATTTCTCTCGTAAACCCGGAAGTCCGCTCGTAAATTTCGCCAGCGCACCTAAAAACACTCTATTTTCATCTAAAAACTACTTTTGAGTGCATAAAAATGATCGGAAACGTGTGTTTATATGCTTAACTTGCTAACTGTAGTGAAAAAACACATGAAAACTCAGTATTTTTTTCGTTTTTTCCAAAAATTCAACCCGGAAGTCCGCTCGTAAATTTCGCCAGCGCACCTAAAAACACTCTATTTTCATCTAAAAACTACTTTTGAGTGCATAAAAATGATCGGAAACGTGTGTTTATATGCTTAACTTGCTAACTGTAGTGAAAAAACACATGAAAACTCAGTATTTTTTTCGTTTTTTCCAAAAATTCAACCCGGAAGTCCGCTCGTAAATTTCGCCAGCGCACCTAAAAACACTCTATTTTCATCTAAAAACTACTTTTGAGTGCATAAAAATGATCGGAAACGTGTGTTTATATGCTTAACTTGCTAACTGTAGTGAAAAAACACATGAAAACTCAGTATTTTTTTCGTTTTTTCCAAAAATTCGCAGCTCGTAAGTCTGGAACCTCGCAGATCAGAGCGCTCGTAATTCGGGGACTACCTGTAAAAGACAAACGTAAAATAAGTTCTACCAGGTGAGATTCGAACCCGAGTCGAGAAAAGCTTTGGAGCGGAAACCCTACGCTTTTCCAGTGAGCCACCGAGGTGTATTGCTATTTTAAGGTCAACGTTTCCTTTAAACAATCCACCCCTCATATAATCCTGGCTACGCCCATGATAACGGACTCACAAATCGAGGTAATGGAGCCTATCATTATATTAAATCCGTTTGTCCTGATAAAACATGCAGTGGGAGTGTGCGTCAAAGTCAAAGTCAAAGTCAACTTTATTGTCAGATCTGCAATATGTACAGTGCAGGACATACACAGGACCGAAATTGCGTTTCTCTCAGTCCCTCGGTGCAACAGTAAACATCTAAACATTGAAACACTGAAACATATAATAATAGACATAAGCATAAAATAGTAAAACTAACACTGTCCTGAGTTTTTTGCATAGTGGTATAAGAGTATGAAAATTTACACCAACTCTAAAACTAAAACATTAAACATTTAATGAACATAATATTGTCCTGAGTTTTTGCATACTAGTATAAAAAAAGAGTATAAAAAGTATAACTAAAATAAACTAAAGGTTTCTAGCATTGACATTTGCAAAGTGGCAAAGCAGCGTATGAGTCAATGTACACAGTATATGTATGAGGTAGTAGTTGATGTTGTTGTAGAGGCAAAAAGTGGCATATGCAGTAAGGCACATTGGGCATCCCTAAATAAGACCGTTCAGAGCACACTGTATATGTACCAGCAGTGGTGTAGATATTAGAGTAGTGTAAATAAATGTAAACAGTAGTAATTACATGTAAGCAGTAGTAATAAAAGTAAACAGTATTAATAAATGTAAACAGAGAATGTAAACAGTATTATGATTATAGGCAGTGATGTAATACAGACATTAGTGCAAGTATGAGAAGTAGTGCAAACTGTATGAGCACATGACCGAGAGTTTAGTGATTAACCCGTTTGATGACACAGAGTCTAGTGTTAAAATCTTTGTGTTTTGTGGTAATGTGTGAGAATGCGTGACGTATGCAGTGGGAGGGAAGAGGGAGGGATTATCCCCACGTCTTAAAGAAGTATAAACACTCAATGCGGTCTGTGACACACACGCAATTACGTCATCGCTGGGTTCACTCAACGGGGGGTAAAAGACGTGGACAAGAAGTATAAACCAGGCTTTAGAGGCCTGTATTAGACATGAATGGGAGAGCATTCCTATTTCTAAACTTGAGAAACTGGTCTCTGTCCCCAACGTCTGTTGAGTGTTGTAAGAAGAAGGGGGGATGCCACACAGTAGCTATGTTTCCATCCAATTTAAATTCGATTTTTGAGCGAATTTTAGAAAATTTCGCTAAAATGTAAATTAAAATTATGAGGATCAGAAGTGTTTCCATTAACTGGCTTGAAGCGCATCTGCAATGCCACGCAAAGCGTCTCTACGTCAGACGTCAGCGTCATTACGTCACACGTCAGCGCCATACGTCAGACGTCAGCGTTACGCACTTCCACAGTAAACAGGAAGTAGCGTTTGAAAACAGACATCTCGGCAAAATGGAGAGAATATTTCAGGTATGTGTTGCTATCGGGCAAGTTGTATTTATTCTGTCATGCCAACTAGTTTTAGCGATGTTACATGTTGTCCGGAGCGGAAACAGCTGATCAGTCACGTGACGTGAATGTTCGCTGCGGCAGAACTGAGTCGGCTAATCTGTTTCCATCTGTCGTTTAGCCGACTCAGCTCTGAATCGACTCCCCAAAAACTACCTCAAGCGAGCGTATAAACTTTAGAGCGACTTAGAGGAAGTTAACTCGAATTATGCCGTTTCCATTTAGCTTTTCTGATGCGATGCTTCATAATGCGCACCTAGAAACCTTGATGGAAACACGCCTAGTGATAAAAATGGACTTGTCCCAACTTTTTTGGGATTTGTTGACGCCATGAAATTTTGAAACATATTTTTCTCAGTTTAAACCCAACATTCTCTCAGTTTAAACTTTTGATCTTTGATTTGTGTTCTATTCTGAATAAAATATTAGATGGCACCTCCATATCATTGCATTTAGTTTTTATTCACAATTTGTTTAGTCTCCCAACTTTTTTGGAATCCAATTTGTACTAGGGCTGAACAATTAATTGCATTTGCAATAATATCGCAATATGATAAAATGAGATTTTCTAATCGCGAAGGCTGCAATTTGACTGGTCACGTGACACAAATCTTTATCAACACTTTAAAAAAAAAACACAAAGACATTTACGATGGTTGCATGGCTAGAATGACAACAACCAGTGCTTCAACTTCAAGTAAGCAAAGTATCAGCCGACAGGGATCACTGACCGAACTGTTTGAACTTCAAACAGTAATTTTTTTATCTAATTTTTTATATTTATTTATTAACTGTCATGTGAAGTTCAGACAGTAGTTAGGAAGTTCACTTAACATGTTTACTATTATGTTTATGAAACAAGAAAAAATAGAAATGGTGAAAAGAAAAGGCATAGATTTGTTTGCTTTATTGTAATCTCTGCTTTAAATAAATCTGACATTGTTTATTATAAAACAGATTGATTTATTGCTTCTGTTTGTTGAAAAATACTTGAGAACATATTAAAAAATAAATTGCGTTTTAAATCGCAATTGCAATTTATAGGAAAAAAATTGCAATTAGATTATTTTCCAAAATCATTCAGCCCTAATTTGTACATGAATGTTTTGTGTTCAACGTCAATAAATCCTGTTTATCATGAATGGCCTGCATGTATCTGTCCTCCGGGAGTAAGACTTTTGACTAAGCGTGCCGATCAGGCCCGACTGATGTCTCTGCACCACCAGCTTATATTACCGTATATTAGTGTAGTGTAGAAAATAGAACACGGTTCTGATGAGAAAATGGCAACAAACTAAACGCTAAGGGAGGGTAATTTTATACTTATGTCTGTCGCCTTTAAGAATTCGTTTATATCCATGAAAATTTGTAAAATGGCTCATTAGCCTAGCCTGGATAAAGACCTTCATCCTTCTCTCAGTACATGGCGCTCTATGATGAATGTCACAGCAAGTACTAATAACTTAAAACATCACTTCAAAAATCAACACTTTTACATTTCTGCTGGTTTCACATTATCTGATTATTATGGCAGAATTATGAAATCCTTGCCTGATTTGACTTCAGGCTGCACTAGAAGTGTTACAGCTACCACTATATGTGCTACTAAATAACAGAATGTATTATTTTTGAGAAATTGATAGTAGTGTATCAAGTAGTTTTGGAGGCTGGAGCCATTTTTAAAATGGCCGTGATATACTTTGGTCTTTACTGCATTCAGACAAGCTGCTGGCTCTCAGGGCCGTCAGACTGAAACCATCCCTCCAAACTGAGGCCGTTAAGAGACACCATAACAAGTAAACTTAAAACAAAAGATCCCGTTAACATGTTAACATGCCAGAAGGAGTTTGCCTTGAAACCCACCTTTTCTTTGTCACGTCTTTTATTGGTTTCTTTTTATGTACGGGGTTCGCTCTGATGGCAGCGTGTGCTTTTTTATACATTTCTTCTACCTGAAAACAAAACAAAAAGAAGACATTGAAGCACCATCTTAAGCGTTTTTCACTCTGTCCACAGATTTTTCATTCTTTCAGCCCCATCTTGAAATGAACAGTAAACATCAGCTGATGCAAATGAACTACATTCTGCTCAGTGCTCCGTGTATCATCGTTGAGAAGAAAACCAGAGCAGCAGGTGTTTAAAGGCTCAAAGACCCATCTTACCGTGTCTGGCGCAACGCCGTTTTTGATGAAGCGAGAGAACTGCTTTTTGTAGGCGTCCTCGTCCTCCTCCAGCAGTTGGGACATGTAGTCTGCCACGTTCATGCCCATGATGTGCTTCCGGTGCACCTCAGCATTGAACTCTTTGCTTTCTGTATCGTAACCAGGGAACCGTTTCAAACTGAAAACAGACAAAAACAATGTTAAGGTGGAGTCAGACAGAGCAGTATCTTCCAACAAAGACCTTAACATTTACAATGAAGCGTCCACTACTTTAGAAATGTGACATTTATTGCACTCAACAGTGATTAGTCTCATGGGTATTATTATTTTAAAAACGTACTTGTTGAACTCTCACTTAAATCAACTGACAACCAATTCAAATGTAAACTACTGTACTGTAATAATACAACAGGCGCTCTGTGAAATGTGTTTTAGGGATATTTCATCAGATTGGGATTGAAGCCAGCTGTATCTACCTTATTCCAAGGGGCTCTACTGTATACATGTAAACAATTATAGTACAACTTCATTGACTAACCATGGTAGCAGAGTACGGACCACACAAAGTAATTTAAAGTTTTGAACTCGGACCCAAAATAAAAAGAGTGTTCCAGTGAAAAGAGGTTTAGTTTCCATCTCCTACCTACAAATGAGGAGTTAAGAAGAATGTACGGTAGATGAAAAATGTGAACTTGAAGAGACCCCCCAAAACTCTTGTACGTGTGCTCATTTCACTTTGTTGACAAACAACGACTGAGGAAAACCTGCATCTCACTTTGTGTCTGGACAATAAACCACCGGAGAAAAGACTCTGGATCCTCAGAAGGATTGAAAACAGTGACGAGAATATCAGGAATGATTTCAAGTGAATGGAGGGAACAGCAGCATTAAAGTATTTGTTCCTCTTCAGTTTTATGATTTTCTCTGCAATTAACCCAAACTCAGTGATGGAGGACTTTACGTCTTTGGCTGGTCTCGGTGTCTGATTTAAGGTAAATAATGCCCCTTTTCCACCGGTCGGCTCGGGTCGGATGTTACGTCATATGTGCGTCGCAGAGACCCCCTTTCATCCTTTTCCACCGGATATTTCGAGCGGAGCCGCGCGAGATTTCCTGAGATTTTCGGGCTGGTTTCAGAGGGGTACTGAAGCGAGCTCACCCGCTCCGGAAGTAGGAAGGAGGAGACGAGAGCTGTTTTTACGGAAGCGAGGGACGCGATCACTGCAGGACTTTTACATGATAAACACGGTAAAAACAATTATTATTTTTTAAATTTATAGCAAAGATGGGTCTTCAGCTGAACGTGTCCTTAATAAAATCACGTACTGCTCAAAACTGCAGGATTTTAAAAAAATAGGTTCGCCACGAGCAACACGCGGCGCGCGGGCGGCTTTATGTCTTTAAATGTAGCTCAATGAACAGATATAAAATACAAGCCCAAAACCAGAAAAGTTGGCACGTTGTGGAAATCGCAAATAAAAACAGAATACAATGACTTGCAAATCTTTTTCAACCTATATTCAATTGAACACACTGCAAAGACCACATACTTAACGTTCGAACTGGTAAACTTTGTTATTTTTTGCAATTATTAGCTCATTTGGAATTTGATGCCTGCAACATGTTTCAAAAAAGCTGGCACAAGTGACAAAGAAGACAGAGAAATTTGAGGAATGCTCATCAAACACTTATTTGGAATATCCCACAGGTGAACATGCAAATTGGGAACAGGTGGGTGCCATGATTGGGTATAAAAGCAGCTTCCTTGACATGCTCAGTCATCCACATAGAAGGATGGGGCGAGGGTCACCACTCTGTGAACAAATGCGTGGGCAAATTGTCGAACAGTTCAAGAACAACTTTTCTCAACGAGCTATTGCAAGGAATTTAGGAATTTCACCATCTACGGTCCGTAATATCATCAAAAGGTTCAGAGAATCTGGAGAAATCACTACACGTAAGGGGCAAGGCCGAAAACCAACATTGAATGCCCGTGACCTTCGATCCCTCAGGCGGTACTGCATCAAAAACCGACATCAGTGTGTAAAAGATATCACCACATGGGCTCAGGAATACTTCAGAAAACCACTGTCAGTAACTACAGTTCGTCGCTACATCTGTAAGTGCAAGTTAAAGCTCTACTATGCAAAGCAAAAGCCATTCATCAACAAGATCCAGAAACGCCGCCGGCTTTGCTGGGCCCGAGCTCATCTGAGATGGACTGATGCAAAGTGGAAAAGTGTTCTGTGGTCTGATGAGTCCACATTTCAAATTGTCTTTGGAAACTGTGGACGTCGTGTCTTACGGACCAAAGAGGAAAAGAACCATCAGGACTGTTATAGGCGCAAAGTTCAAAAGCCAGCATCTGTGATGGTATGGGGGTGCATTAGTGCCCAAGGCATGGGTAACTTACACATCTGTGAAGGCACCATTAATGCTGAAAGGTACATACAGGTTTTGGAGCAACATATGCTGCCATCCAAGCGACGTCTTTTTCATGGACGCCCCAGCTTATTTCAGCAAGACAATGCCAAGCCACATTCTGCACGTGTTACAACAGCGTGGCTTCGTAGCAAAAGAGTGCGGGTCCTCCCCTGGCCTGCCTGCAGTCCAGACCTGTCCCCCATTGAAAATGTGTGGCGCATTATGAAACGTAAAATACGACAACGGAGACCCCGGACTGTTGAACAACTTAAGCTGTACATCAAGCAAGAATGGGGAAGAATTCCACCTGAAAAGCTTCAAAAATTGGTCTCCTCAGTTCCCAAACGTTTACTGAGTGTTGTTAAAAGGAAAGGCGATGTAACACAGTGGTAAATATGTCCCTGTGCCAACTTTTTTGCAATGTGTTGCTGCCATTGAATTCTAAGTTAATGGTTATTTGCAAAACAAAATAAAGTTTCTCCGTTCGAACATTAAATATATTGTCTTTGCATTCTATTCAGTTGAATATGGGTTGAAAAAGATTTGCAAGTCATTGTATTCTGTTTTTATTTGCGATTTGCACAACGTGCCAACTTTTCTGGTTTTGGGCTTGTATATTTCATAGCTGACTTTAATAGTACGAGGGCTCCTGAGCTTAACCACGCTTTAATATTGTCACGTATGGTCAAATGTGCTGCATTTAAAGTAGTTTCGCTTTGACTTTTTCCAAAACCTGTGTTTGCACAACGAAAATAAATTATAAAAATTCGAATTTTATTTCAAATAACTCCAACAGGATACATTTCGTATATGAACATGTTGTGATCACACTAGATTTTTTTGAAAAATATCAGCTTTGTGGTTTTTGATAGAATTGATAATATGTGAAACAAAGTAGAAAATAATGGACGTAGGTTGACACATTTATGTCTATAAAACATTGAATTTTATTTCAAATAACTCCAACAGGATACATTTCGTATATGAACATGTTGTGATCACACTAGATTTTTTTGAAAAATATCAGCTTTGTGGTTTTTGATAGAATTGATAATATGTGATACAAAGTAGAAAATAATGGACGTAGGTTGACACATTTATGTCTATAAAACATTGAATTTTATTTCAAATAACTCCAACAGGATACATTTCGTATATGAACATGTTGTGATCACACTAGATTTTTTTGAAAAATATCAGCTTTGTGGTTTTTGATAGAATTGATAATATGTGATACAAAGTAGAAAATAATGGACGTAGGTTGACACATTTATGTCTATAAAACATTGAATTTTATTTCAAATAACTCCAACAGGATACATTTCGTATATGAACATGTTGTGATCACACTAGATTTTTTTGAAAAATATCAGCTATGTGGTTTTTGATAGAATTGATAATATGTGATACAAAGTCTTTATTGTGTTCTTCTTCTAGTGGTGGCTAGTACTGTAGTAAATAGCTTGAGGAACACTACTGCCACCATGTGGTAAGACGAGTAGGATTCTGGACCCCGCCCACAGAAGGGGTACAAAAAAGCTGTGGAAACAGAACATAGATGTGACCCGACCCGAACTGAGCCGACCTGAGCCGATCCAACCCGAGCCGAGCCGAGCGGTGGAAAAGAGGCATAAGACTGTGTCCTACCTCTTTTAACAAAACACCACCGACCTTATTACTTTGTAGATATTAATACACCTCAGAGCTTTTCAGGTTGTTCATCACTTCACCATCAGAAGAACAGAGTCAATGAAGCAGCTAAATATGCTAGTATAAGCAGCTAAATATGCTAGTATAAGCAGCTAAATATGCTAGTATAAGCAGCTAAATATGCTAGTATAAGCAGCTAAATATGCTAGTATAAGCAGCTAAATATGCTAGTATAAGCAGCTAAATATGCTAGTATAAGCAGCTAAATATGCTAGTATAAGCAGCTAAATATGCTAGTATAAGCAGCTAAATATGCTAGTATAAGCAGCTAAATATGCTAGTATAAGCAGCTAAATATGCTAGTATAAGCAGCTAAATATGCTAGTATAAGCAGCTAAATATGCTAGTATAAGCAGCTAAATATGCTAGTATAAGCAGCTAAATATGCTAGTATAAGCAGCTAAATATGCTAGTATAAGCAGCTAAATATGCTAGTATAAGCAGCTAAATATGCTAGTATAAGCAGCTAAATATGCTAGTATAAGCAGCTAAATATGCTAGTATAAGCAGCTAAATATGCTAGTATAAGCAGCTAAATATGCTAGTATAAGCAGCTAAATATGCTAGTATAAGCAGCTAAATATGCTAGTATAAGCAGCTAAATATGCTAGTATAAGCAGCTAAATATGCTAGTATAAGCAGCTAAATATGCTAGTATAAGCAGCTAAATATGCTAGTATAAGCAGCTAAATATGCTAGTATAAGCAGCTAAATATGCTAGTATAAGCAGCTAAATATGCTAGTATAAGCAGCTAAATATGCTAGTATAAGCAGCTAAATATGCTAGTATAAGCAGCTAAATATGCTAGTATAAGCAGCTAAATATGCTAGTATAAGCAGCTAAATATGCTAGTATAAGCAGCTAAATATGCTAGTATAAGCAGCTAAATATGCTAGTATAAGCAGCTAAATCTGCTAGTATAAGCAGCTAAATCTGCTAGTATAAGCAGCTAAATCTGCTAGTATAAGCAGCTAAATCTGCTAGTATAAGCAGCTAAATCTGCTAGTATAAGCAGCTAAATCTGCTAGTATAAGCAGCTAAATCTGCTAGTATAAGCAGCTAAATCTGCTAGTATAAGCAGCTAAATCTGCTAGTATAAGCAGCTAAATCTGCTAGTATAAGCAGCTAAATCTGCTAGTATAAGCAGCTAAATCTGCTAGTACAGTGTTTTTCAACCTTTTTTGAGCCAAGGCACAGTGTTTTCATTGAAAAAATCCCGAGGCACACCACCAACCAAAATTGTAAACATAGATACACTGTATCCGCCTACATTAAATATATAGTCATTCTTATCAAAGTGTCTTGAATAGGAATGAAATGAACACAAAAATGTATTTTTATCATGTTTTATATTTCTTATTTCAAGGTGCACTTAACATGAAATTGCACTTAACATGCCTTGAAATAAACCTGAACAGTACCACAACAATGTGTTCTTAAAATTAAAGAGGATGAAATTGCACTTAACATGCCTTCAAATAAACCTGAACAGTGCTACACCAATGTGGTCTTAAAATTAAAGAGGATGAAATTGCACTTAACATGCCTTCAAATAAACCTGAACAGTGCCACACCAATGTGGTCTTAAAATTAAAGAGGATGAAATTGCACTTAACATGCCTTCAAATAAACCTGAACAGTGCTACACCAATGTGGTCTTAAAATTAAAGAGGATGAAATTGCACTTAACATGCCTTCAAATACACCTGAACAGTGCCACACCAATGTGGTCTTAAAATTAAAGAGGATGAAATTGCACTTAACATGCCTTCAAATAAACCTGAACAGTGCCACACCAATGTGGTCTTAAAATTAAAGAGGATGAAATTGCACTTAACATGCCTTCAAATACACCTGAACAGTGCCACACACAATGTGGTCTTAAAATTAAAGAGGATGAAATTGCACTTAACATGCCTTCAAATAAACCTGAACAGTGCCACACCAATGTGGTCTTAAAATTAAAGAGGATGAAATTGCACTTAACATGCCTTCAAATACACCTGAACAGTGCCACACCAATGTGGTCTTAAAATTAAAGAGGATGAAATTGCACTTAACATGCCTTCAAATAAACCTGAGCAGTGCTACACCAATGTGGTCTTAAAATTAAAGAGGATGAAATTGCACTTAACATGCCTTCAAATACACCTGAGCAGTGCTACACCAATGTGGTCTTAAAATTAAAGAGGATGAAATTGCACTTAACATGCCTTCAAATACACCTGAGCAGTGCTACACCAATGTGGTCTTAAAATTAAAGAGGATGAAATTGCACTTAACATGCCTTCAAATACACCTGAGCAGTGCTACACCAATGTGGTCTTAAAATTAAAGAGGATGAAATTGCACTTAACATGCCTTGAAATAAACCTGAACAGTACCACACCAATGTGTTCTTAAAATTAAAGAGGATGAAATTGCACTTAACATGCCTTGAAATAAACCTGAACAGTACCACAACAATGTGTTCTTAAAATTAAAGAGGATGAAATTGCACTTAACATGCCTTGAAATAAACCTGAACAGTACCACAACAATGTGTTCTTAAAATTAAAGAGGATGAAATTGCACTTAACATGCCTTGAAATAAACCTGAACAGTACCACAACAATGTGTTCTTAAAATTAAAGAGGATGAAATTGCACTTAACATGCCTTCAAATACACCTGAACAGTGCCACAACAATGTGGTCTTAAAATTAAAGAGGATGAAATTGCACCTAACGTGCCTTCAAATACACCTGAACAGTGCTACCATTCTCTCTACATTTTACTCACTTAGTGTGAAACCTGTGCCTGTTTGGATGAACACAAAGCTGATATTCTGGCACGAATTGAAGAAAACACACACACAAAGCTCTTCCTCAACAGCTTTCAGTCTCTCTCTGCTTTTAGTTTTCATGGCAGTTAGGCTGGAGAAGCTCACTTTGCACAGATATGTTGTGGAAAATGGGAGCAATGTCAAAATAGCTAAAAGTAAATCCAAAAGAGATGTAAGCCTTACTGTACAGTCTCACGTTCACAGTTTCTGCCTTCTTCTGATTTCCACTTGGGCCTTCATCTGGGTCCGAATTTTGTCCAGGGACCAGACCGGATTTAGTATTTTTTCTTTTGAAAAAGTTTTCCATCGCTGTTTGTTTGAGAAGGTCCTCACTGTTGGTTTGTTTTGCTCACTGCTCACGTCATGTTCATGTGCCGCTACTTCTCTTGTTTTAATGTGCGACGCTATGCTCTATACTGCCACCTATCGCGCGGTAAGGAAATTACACCAGTTAATAAAAATTTCATAATTTACTAATTTTTCACGGCACACCAGACGATCTCTCGCGGCACACTGGTGTTCCGCGGCACACTGGTTGAAAAACACTGCATTATCTGACATAAGGATCTCAGGAATACCATGTCGGGCAAAAATGGACTTAAGATTAATTGTAATATCATTTGTTTTTGTCCCATTTAGAAGAGCAATTTCCACATATCTAGAAAAATAGTCCACAACAAGAAGGTACTGTTTCCCTCCCAACTCAAAAAGATCTGTGCCTAATTTTTGCCATGG
This sequence comes from Garcialebias charrua, assembly GCA_038048925.1. NCBI lineage: Eukaryota > Metazoa > Chordata > Actinopteri > Cyprinodontiformes > Rivulidae > Garcialebias > Garcialebias charrua. The sequence goes on from JBBPBX010017906.1 coordinate 45,440, forward strand.
GCGGGCAGGGTGTTGGGAAGGCATGAGTGGTTCACTATGGTTGTGCCTTTCCTGTATACATGTTCTACATTTTAACACCATTTCATTTATTTGCTGACTGAGTCCGGGCCACCACACTGACTGACGAGCCCGGGCTTTGCACTTAACCACCCCTTGATGTCCCTCATGAAGCTTTTCCAACACAGCATTGCGCATCGCTGAGGGAATAACAAGTCGTGAGTCTTTCAGCAACAAACCATCTTTCACAGTGAGAGTGGCACGTTCCGGCCAGTAATTTCTCAGCAGTGGTTCCTGATTTGCATGAATTGGCCATCCTTGTGTGCACATCTCCATGACACGTGCACAAATGTTGTCACTCTGTAGCTGTTCTTTAAGTGTGTCCAAATATGAAGAACTAACTGGCAGAGTTGCAATGATGTTGTCCACATAGATGTCAGTGTCCTCCATTAGTTCTTTGTCTAACTGAGACATCTGTCTTTTAATTGGTGAACGGGACAATGTGTCTGCGGTCCAGAGTGATTTACCTGGAGCGTACTGTATATCATACACGTAGAGCATGAGTCTCATCCTGAAACGCTGAATTCTTGGTGGAAGAAGGTCCAACGCTTGTTTTCCCAGCAGGGAAATGAGAGGCTTATGGTCTGTCTCTAAGCAGAAGTGTTTCCCTATGAGGAAATCACGAAAACTTTCACACGCCCATGTAAGGGCTAAAGCCTCCTTTTCCACCTGTGCGTAACGTTGCTCCGTTGGAGAAAGTGACCGCGAAGCATAAGCTACCGGTCTCCAGCCTTCCTCCCACATCTGGAGAAGAACTC
>JBBPBX010017907.1:35743-46252 GCA_038048925.1 Garcialebias charrua
TGCGTCAGGCACAAAGGCTCCCAGAAGGACATTAATAATGTTAAAGACTGCCTAAAGGTGCTTAATCAATGTGGAGAGAACATTCCCAGGTTTGTCTCACACTACCTGGACGAGCTACCACCTGTCGGGTTTGGCAACATGGATGCGTCAGCTCTGCTCAGCCGAGTGGAGCAGCTGAGCAGGGAAGTCTCGAGTCTGAGGGAGGCCATGAAGACTCAAACAAGCGTGAGTGAAAACTAGGGATGTGCCGATCGATCGGTCACCGATCATAATCGGTCGATAATCATTAAAGCGTATGTGATCGGCTTTTGCCTTCAATTACCGATCACAGAGCCTGTGATGCAAAGTTTGCTAACTGCAAAACGTGCGACGAAAAAGTACCTCGTGGAGGAAGTTCAACGAAGTCCTTCAACACAACAAACCTAATTCGTCATTAAAATGTTTTAATACGTTTTAATAACTTACCAAAAGCCGTCTGCCAGCGCCGCCATTAGCAACACCTGTTAGCATGTAGCCCCACCGAGTAGCCCCACCGAGTCCGCTGCGCAGTTACGGGCAGTCCAGTTTAGCTGCGGCTTCAAAAAGGCTGTCGGCTTTGTTATTCCAAGTTAGCTGGGTGTCCCCCGATATCTTCTGCTTCCAGTCCGACATCGAGGCGAGCTCCAGGAACCTCTCATCTCACAAAGCCGGCTGTCTGCTCTGCTGCAGCTCTGGTTAACATGTTAGCCTTAGCTCATACCATGAGCTGCTGGTCTCGCGCGGTGCTGTGGGAGCGCTCGGCAGAGCGATCGCGGCTGCTGCTCCAGTCCTGAGACATTCACAGAGTTCAGGGAGTGTTTCCAGTTAATTTATCCGTATGAGGCATCCTCTTATGGGAGAAACAGTCCTCCAAAAGCCGACTGCCGAGTCTGGAACTAATGAATGTAAAATGGCGGAGGCGGTATTTCCGGTTCCTGGTTCCCGCAGGAAGTTGTTCAAAAAAGCACGAAATTATTTAAAAAAAATAATAATAATGATACTTTACGTATTTATAAAGCCATTTGTAAAAACAGCCAACAGTGCAGCTTTAAGTAGCAAATGGGGTATTTTAGTTTTTTATATGAAGTAATAGATGTGTTTTTTTTTTAAACAATAAAAAACCTTTTTTTTAATTGAAAGTTAGTAAGGTAAACATTTTTCTTTGATAATGCAGTTGATAATTACTTTTATTTACTTTGTTCTCTGAAATAAATTAGTAAAAATATGTTTTTGTCTGAATTATGGTGATTTTATGGTTCTGAAAAGAACATGAGTGCTGCTTCTGGCTACAAGATCTGAAAAGTTTTCAGATCTTGTAGCCAGAAGCAGCACTCATAAGTTACAGGCAATCCATCTGATCGGTGATCGGTATATGTGATCGGCACACATATGCTTCAGACTGCTTCAGACTGCTGCCATCAGGGAGGAGACTGAGGAGTCTCCAGGCTCGAACCAGCAGACTGAGAGACAGCTCTGTTCATCAGGCAGTCAGGATGCTAAACACTCTGCCTGCTCTGCCCCCCCTCCCATTTGAACTGCCTTAACACTAAAACTTTCTCACACATTACCACACAACACAAAGATTTTAACACTGGACTCTGTGTCATCAAACGGGTTATTCACTAAACTCTCGGTCATGTGCTCATACAGTTTGCACTACTTCTCATACTTGCACTAATGTTTGTATTACATCACTGCCTATAGTCATAATACTGTTTACATTCTCTGTTTACATTTATTAATACTGTTTACTTTTATTACTACTGCTTACATTTAATTACTACTGTTTACATTTACACTACTCTAATATCTACACCACTGCTGATACATATACAGTGTGCTCTGAACGGTCTTATTTAGGGATGCCCAATGTGCCTTACTGCATATGCCACTTTTTGCCTCTATAACAACATCAACTACTACCTCATACATATACTGTGTACATTAACTCATACGCTGCTTTGCCACTTTGCAAATGTCAATGCTAGAAACCTTTAGTTTATTTTAGTTATACTTTTTATACTCTTTTTTTATACTAGTATGCAAAAACTCAGGACAGTATTATGTTCATTAAATGTTTAATGTTTTAGTTTTAGTTTTAGAGTTGGTGTAAATTTTCATACTCTTATACCACTATGCAAAAACTCAGGACAGTGTTAGTTTTACTATTTTATGCTTATGTCTATTATTATATGTTTCAGTGTTTCAATGTTTAGATGTTTACTGTTGCACCGAGGGACTGAGAGAAACGCAATTTCGGTCCTGTGTATGTCCTGTACAGTACATATTGCAGATCTGACAATAAAGTTGACTTTGACTTTATATAAGCGGTCGGCATTTGTGATCGGTATCGGTGATCGTCACACATAGGTGATCGGTATCGTGATCGGTTTCATAAAACCTGATCGGCACATCCCTAGTGAAAACCTTGGTGCATGTACTGTACTGCAGCTATGGATCGCAGGTTGGCTGCTATTGAGAGCTTTTGCGGCCCACCTGGGCGGATGGGTGGAGCGGCAGCACCGTTGCCACCTGCACGGATGGACGGAGCGGTTGCACACGCTCTCCGAGTCTCCATCATGGAGCACTGTTGTGAGGAAAGCAGTGAAAACGCGTGCGCGTCCTCCAAACGCAGCAGCGTAGCGCAACACGCGTCCCCAAAAGGAGCAGCGGAGAAATGTTGGAATATTTGGAACTGGAACCGAGGACAACATTCCAGTGATTAGAACCAAACTGGTGAGTGTGTTTGCAACTCGGTTCTCTCCAGAGCTTGATGCTGGCACGCTGTCCTCTTATCTGTCTGAGAAACTGGGGAAACATGTGACGTGTCGGAAGATTGACTCCAATCACAATAGATGTAGCTCATTCCAGGTCACAGCAGAGTGTAACGAACTGTCTGAAATGTACGACCCACAACTTTGGCCAACGGGGGTTATGTTCGCCGTTATTTTGAGGCACGCAAACCCAGAGCTGACAGGGACAATGTTGCACTCAGGTCAGGGGGCGGGGCTGAGCTGCAGCGCTCTGTACCTGTGATTACACCTGACGCTTCAGGAGAGCAGCCGTGCACTAGCACGGAACAAACTGCCACAGCATAAATGAGCATTTATGTTGTGTCATATAATGTGCGTGGGCTGCGCGTTGGTCAAACAGAGGCGGATAAATCACGTCGTCTTGTGGTGGATGAACTTCTGAAAAAATGTGATGTTTTGTGCGTTCAAGAGACTTTTTTATCTAAACAGGACCTGGACAGACTCAACTCCCTGCATGAAGACTTTTATGGTGCAGGTGAATCTACTACTGACTTTAGCACTAAGTTAGTGTGGGGCAGAATTTCTGGGGGCATTGCAGTGTTGTGGCATAAAAGGTACAATCAGCTGATTAAAGTAATTAGACTGGATGTTGACTGGGCTATAGGAATTGAGTTCAGCTGCAGGGATAAAAAGTTCATTATACTGAATATATATACACCTTATGAAAGTCCAGAGAATGAAGATGAAAATCTTAATAGGCTGGCATATATTGTGTCATTTATTCAGGACAATCCATCCACTTGTTTTTTTATTGTGGGGGATATGAATGCTGACGTGACAGATTGTAAGTCATTATTTGCCAATCACTTAAAGCAATTTTGTTCCAGCAATAAGTTGATCCTCTCCAGTGAAGTGCTCTTGCCTGTAGATAGCTACACTTACATTAGTGAAGCGTGGCACACAACATCATGGTTAGACCACTGTATCTGCACGGAGGATGCACATAACTCTTTAAAGACCATCAGGATTAATTATGAATTTGCAACATCTGATCATATCCCTGTCTCTTTGTCTATAGATATGGGCAATTTACCAGCCCTTTTGCCTGAGAACAATGACCGGCAAGAAGGAAAAATAAATTGGGACAATCTGACTGAGCAGGAGCTTAATCTATACTGCACCCAGTCTGAAACCTTGTTGAATAATATTGTTTTGCCAAAAAGTGCAGTGAGATGTTCTGACATGAACTGCAAAAATATGCAACATGGCACAGAGTTGTGCTCACTACTGTATATGAGGAAGTGGTAAAATCACTTCTTATCGCAAGTAGATCTTTGTACAAAACTAAAAAGCACCAAGCCAAGCCAGGGTGGAATGAATATGCAAAAGAACTTCATGCTGAAGCCAGAAGGGCTTTTAAACTGTGGGCTGAATCAGGCAAACCTACACATGGTCCAGTATTTGACTTTAAGAAGAGGACAAATGCTAATTTTAAATATGTTTTACGATTTATTAAGAGGAATGAAAACACACTTAAATCTGAGTCACTTGCAATGAAATTACAACATAACAGTCCTACTGAATTCTGGAAAGAAATTAAAAGAGTCAATAATGTAAAAACCTCCTTGCCAACAAACATTGATGGTGCAAATGGACCAGATGAAATTATGCAATTATGGAAGGAACACTATCATGAACTGTTTAACCGTAATAAAAGTAATCCCTTTGTGATGAACGACATAGACAAACATGAAGATGTTATTATTCCTGCACAAGAAGTTGTGGATATTGTTATGAAGCTGAAAAATAATAAGGCATGTGGCGCAGATAAGATATCCGCAGAGCATTTAAAATTTGCAAGCAGAAAACTTTTTCCCTTGCTAGCCATTTGTTTCACTGGGTTTTTAATTCATGGCATTTTACCAGATTCTATACTGTCTGTGATTTTAGTGCCTATTGTTAAAAATAAGGCTGGTAAGATAAATAGCAAAGACAACTATCGACCTATAGCTCTAGCCAGTACTTTATCAAAGGTCTTGGAGAGAGCTATGTTAAACAGAATGGAGAAGTTTCTCCTGACATCTGATAATCAGTTTGGCTTCAAACCAAACCTTGGCACTGATATGTGCATTTTTGCTCTCAAGGAGATCTTGGATCTATACAATAGGCATAATACCACAATTTTTACGTGTTTTTTATAGATGCTTCAAAAGCGTTTGATCATGTAAATCATGGGAAATTGTTTTATAAATTGCATGAAAGAGGAGTACCAAAATATCTTTTAAGAATCTTAGTGTATTGGTATGCTCACCAGTCTATGTGTGTAAAATGGGGAAAATCTGTTTCATCGCCTTTTTATGCGAGTAATGGTGTGCGACAAGGCAGCATTTTGTCTCCTTGCTTTTTTACGTGTATATGGATGATTTATCTAAACTGCTGAATCAATGTAGGACTGGCTGTTGGGTTGGTAATAGAACCATCAACCACCTAATGTATGCTGACGATCTTGTGATATTCTGTCCATATAGTGCTGGTCTGCAGCAACTGTTAAGAGTTTGCTCTCAGTATGGATTGGACTTTGATATCAAATATAATGCAATAAAAAGTATCATCATGATTATCAGGAGCAAAGAGGACACTAAATTATCTTTCCCTGACTTCACTCTGTCTGGCAACATCCTCCAAGTCAGTGAGGAGGTGAAATACTTGGGACATTACATAACCGCTGAATGATGTGCTTCTTCGGAGATTCTCTATGTGCTCAGTGTCTGTAAAAACTGCACTCTTCAAAGCATATTGTACCCCAATGTACACTGCACACCTGTGGCGACATTACAGAAAGAGAAGTATGCATAAACTACAGGTGGCATACAATGATGGCATGAGGATGCTGCTTAAGGTGCCACGATGGAGTAGTACCAGTCAGATGTTTGCAAATGCAGCTATAACCTTATGTACAGATGTATGTGTAGGCTAACAAACTCCGTAAAAAGCATCATCTATACTCTGACCAACCCCGTACAGAGCTCGGTTAGGTTCTATTCAAGTCTGTGGAATCACTGGCGCCTTAAATTATTTGGCAATGGATGAACATTCTATTTTTACTGTGTCTTGTTGATGTTATCTTTTTTTTTTTTTTTGGTGGTTGTTGTTTTGTTACTATGGACCATATGCGTCTGAAATAAAGTTTTGATTGATTGATTGATACAGTAAAACCACTTAAAATATTTTTTGAATGAAATTTGTTGATGACATCATGAGTTTTTGATTGTTGTTAGAGCAATTTAATAAGTGGGGAGTATTAAAGTGACTTTTCTGATGATATGTCAAGAAATATTTAAACTAATATACCAGAAATTTTCTATTTCTGAATTCCTGGATATGTTGGTGTAGCGGATTGTATTTTCTAGTTGAAACTGAACGCATCGTGATGCTGAATCGTGTGTAGTGGACCAGACCCTGATCACTGAGAACTGTAGTGGACACAACTTATCACTGAATCGTTCAGTGAGGCACCTTTTCACTGATCCTCTCAGTGAAACACCTTTTTCTCTGTAAACCCGCAGTGAAAGGCATTAACAGTTTATTCCATTAATTTGAATCAAGACACAAATTAAATCAGAAGAGACTTCTTTAAATTTGTTCTAATTCAAATATATAAACAGAATAACCTTTTGTCATTCTCATGATCATTTGCTATTATTCAGTGTTATTCTTCAATATAAGCATTACGGTGTTACTCTTTAATACGGTGAATCAAACTGTGTCTGAAGTTGAATAATATGTCAGAATGACCTGTTCAGTTTTGTTTAGAAATGAGAAACAGTTAATCATTTAACTGGTGACTCCTCTCTGTCCATTTCTAAAAACAATCTCTCTTTGTTTTTCTAAAACAACCTTCATTTTCTGAACTACAGTGACATCGCTGGCCTCGAGTAAACCACTCCTACTCTGGTCACAGGAGCCAATGAGGGCAGCGAGTACTACTGATATCAAACTCACTTTAAAAGTCCTTACTTCCTGTTTCTCCCTCAGTGCTACGAGGAACTTCAGATGAAATGTAACTTTCCTTTAGGCTGTGAACAAGACCAGGAGTCAAAGGTCTAGTTCACCAGCCAGAGTTAACAGTGAGCTGCTGTAAACTCGCTCGAGCCCAGAGCTCTAACTTTGAAATAATTTTCCTCTCAAGGAATATTTTATTCTGAAACCAACCAGGAAGTGCCGCTACTTCTGACGATCCAAGCAAAGAACAGGAGACTTTGAAAGTAAACAAGAACCGGTTCGGACGCACTGGACGTGCAAGGACTCTGTGCGTCTGAAAGGCCAGTGCCTACTCTTTACCAGACTGGTCGTCTTAAAAGGTAACGAGTCTGCCATTTACAAACGTACCTGGAGTTTAGCAGAAGTCTGATGGAGAGTGTCATTTCGTAAATGAGCCCATGAGGTTCAAAAGATTTACCTGACTAAATAAAGGTTGAATGAATGAATGAATTCTGGTTGGAACTCATCTCAAGATAAACTTCCCTCTAATTCTTCCTCCATCTTTCCTACTACTCTTAAACTTCTCCTTATCTCTAAGCCAGTAACTAAACTTTGAGGAATATTTGCCTACAGATATAAAGTAATATGTCATCTCATTACTTGTTCTGTTGTTCCAAAATTGAATCTGCTGACGAGTAATTTATAGGAAATAGATCGATCAATCAATGTACATGTTATGATGTAATTTTATGATTCTGTTAATGATTCAGTTCTGCTGAATCAACATAAATTAACGTTTCATGCCTTTTACATCACTCATCTGGTCACAAATGTATTGTTTAATCTCAAAGGTGGGCGCCAGACCGCTAGGGAGCACTAATGCGCTAATCCGCTTATAGCGGACCTAAACAATTTGTTAGCTTTACAGCGGAGTGACTAACTTTTATAATTCATAAGCGGATTTGCGCTATTTTTATTTAAAATGCAGTACCGCTAATAACTAATTATCTATCAGTAAAAACTAAAAAAACTTATTTACGGGCTCTAACGCTGGCTCTCGTAGCTGCTTGTTTACTTTTCCCCCTTGGTGAGGGAGCAGAGGGGAGAACAGACGCGGATCTACCATGTAGGCAAATTATGCCATTGTTTGGGGCCCCAAATCAGCAGGGGCCCCGGCCCCGCCCCGGCCAGTCACCTACATCACTAACATTGCTCCTGCTTGTTAATGTACATTTAACATGAAAATAATTATAGTTACGATGAAAACGATCATTAAAAACGCAATACAAAAACCTACTAAAAATGGACTATTCCATCTTGGCATCTTCCAGGTCAGAGGTGAACTCGGGTGCTAACGTTGTGGCTAGCTGGTTGTGCTCGGTGTCTTCATAAATCATGAGAGAACCCCGCTGTATCAAGCCAAATTAACGTGGCCGGAGGATTGTATTGTGTGTTTTGTGTCAACCACTCGACGGTGAGTCGTTCGTTTTATGTATTTGGGTTCCTTTTATGTAGAAATGCGGTGGCGACACGCCCGTGTATTTGAGATTTAAAAGTGGTCTTAGTGATTAAAAGATCATTCTCTTTTTGTTAATTTTGTGGCCGAATAGAATATATATACGTAAAGTATTAAATAAATCTTTTGATTTTTGTAATTTCATCCTTTTAAGATCATTTTAGTTACTTTTCATTAAATCTGTTGACTGCCTATAGAATGTTGGAATTGGTTTAATTTATTTTTGGGTTGCGCAACAAAAAAGAAATTACTATTTGTTTTTTGAAACAATATTGAAGTAAATTAAGCTTAAAGGTTCAGTATGCAGTTTCTGTAGAACTGCAGCAGTTAGAAATATTTTCAACAGGCAAAGCATTCTGATCCCTCCCCCTCAGAGCCATATGTGGCTCTGCCCCCTTGTGGTCTGTTGAATTTCAAATTCAAGCTCTGTTTTTATTGGCTGATTCAAATTCAAGCTCTGTTTTTATTGGCTGGTTACAAACTCTGTTTTTATTGGCTGGAAAATGGCGGGTCACCTTTTCTTTTTAGAAATGCTTATTTACCACCTGGAGAAGCAAGGGGACAATATTTTTTTTAATTTTTTTTCAGAGATTACCTGGCTAACATCAGTCTGTCAGGAGGTAGTGACAGAGTGAAGAAATATGTTCATAAAAAAAGCTACATACTGCAGCTTTAATTGACTCTTATATGAATTAAACTTGGATACAATTTGGAAGTGCACTTTAAAACTTGATCTGTAACTTTAATTTGATCTGTACTGTTGATGTGGTATTTGAATTGAAGTTATAATAATAATAATAATAAACTTTATTTGTATAGCACCTTCCTGCAATGCCTTGCATTGACCAAGGTGCTTAACAGGACATTTGAATGATTCTTGAAAAATACCTGCTGGAATTATTTTATTTGTTTTTGTGAATGTTTAACTATGTGAATGTTTAACTATTTTTGATAACAGTTTAGTCCTGTGTATATAGTAATGCTAATTTTTGTTTTGTTTATGACCTTGTTTAGGTCAGGGTTTTTTTCACCCCCTGTTCCCACCCAGGATGGCAAGCTACCGGATAACCACAGCTGTGCGGTAGGACTTAAATTGCACCAAACTATTTGTTTTTTTCTGGACATATTACCCTGGATCATGAACTACAAACTACCAGATTATTGATTGATGGACCTTTAATCATCCAGGATTCAAGAACTGATTTAAAATAGAAAAGAAAAAAAAGAAATCTTGGGTGTAATCAGGGTCTGTTTTGTTGTGTGTATTTTGTCTATTGGTTATACTCAAAGAAAATGATTATTATTACAAACAATATTATTATAAATACCTTCCTAAGTCTGTACAATACAAACAACTTAAAACTTGCTTCTTGTCTGATGGTGTTTTATTCACACAACAGACTCCTCAGCTAAACCTTTTCTGATTGCCTATTTACCATATCTGGCCGTGGTCAGGCGCCTAGCCTTAATGAGCGTTACACATCACCCAAAAATCCAGGAAGTGCTCAGTATGCTTGAGCGGGAAGACAGAGGAGATGGAAAACAGATGAAGCCAACGCGAAGATACAATTAAATAGCGGTTTAGAATTTAGCTTCCCCTAATTTTCATAAGACATTAGTGCTTTTGAAATTGCGGACCTAAATAAATTAATTAGTGCTTTAGAAATAGCGGAACTAATTTTTGGATTAGCGCTGCCCAGCACTGTTTAATCTGAAAAAGAGAGAACCCGTGAATTATTTATGATAATTTGTGTCAGTTTAAAACCTGCTCATTTTACATCTGGTGAACAGTACAGATCAGTAAATCTGATCTACCCCTGATCCCTACACGTGGACAGCTTGACTGCAGGATCCAAACAGTTCCTAACACAGCTTAGCTCCACACTTCACTTTAGACTGCAGTAAATAAATACATACCTGTGTAACCCTGATGTTTGGTTTGATACCAGTGAACTGATGAATCGCTCACCCAGGAACTCTTCTCAGCTTCACAACATTTATTAACATGAACTTCATCTGTAACAGAAAAAAAAACGTGATTGGCGGTGGTCTGACATGTAGCTCCTGCCCCAACTCTGAGAACGTCAGGCAGTAAAAAATGCCGTCAAGCCAGTCTCCACTTCCAAAATGATGGTTTTGTTGTGCACACAAACACTATGAATTACGGTAACCTTTGCAAGTTTTCAAAATAAAAGCTGTTAATGATGTCATACTTGCTGTTGTTACAAAATTATTTTTTAT
>JBBPBX010017908.1:0-23436 GCA_038048925.1 Garcialebias charrua
CAAGTACCTTCCTACCTGTCTCTCTAATTACTGTTGCTGTAGTAGCCCAGTCACTTGGAAGCTCTTTCTTACCACCCAGAGCCTTTAACAGCTCGTCTCTGAATTTCTCACAACATTCTTCCTTCTTTAGCTTCCACCATTTGGTCTTCTTCTCTGATTTTACTCTTTTTCTCTTCTTCACAACAACAGTCATTCTACACACAACCATCCGATGCTGTCTGGCCACGCTCTCCCCTGCCACAACCTTACAGTCTCCAATCTCCCTCAGGTTTCCTCTTCTACACAGAATGTAATCGACCTGTGTACTCCTTCCTCCACTCTTATAGGTCACTCTATGTTCCTCCCTCTTTTGGAAATGGGTATTGACTATAGCCATTTCCATTCTCTTGGCAAAATCCACCACCATCTGGCCTTCCTGGTTTCTTTCCATGACACCAAACCTGCCCATCACTTCCACATCCCCTCTGTTTCCTTCACCACTTAGGACACCCTGCCAGGGACAATTAAAATTTCTCCAGACAGCAAAGCTTCTAGGATCATTCAAACAGGCAAACTCCTCCACCAAGATAAGGTGGTGATTCAAGGAGGAGCTAAAAATTAGCTCATAAAAATTAAGGTCCTAAAATATGTTTCACCTTCTGCACCTCTTCTGCATCTTTTCACATCCTCTTATTTGCCTTTTATCATCATAACAGAAGGAACTTCCATAAACTGCTTCAGTAAAAACACTTTGCACACTTCTGTGTGAAGGAACGGTGTGTTTTATGGCTCTAGTGTTCACATTTTCCACATACTCTCACATTTTGATCTTCTTCGATCTAAATCATGGCTCTAAAACGACTATTCTTGCTAATATGAGTTTGTTTGGTCTTTATGTTCTGAAGCTTTCGGGCTCGTTTATGCATTTTATTTTTCTGAAACACACTTTAAAAGGAGAAAAACACAGTGCTGTATTTTTTTTTTTATCAGACAGTTAAAAACCACCTGATTCCTTGATGTGGTGAGGTGTACCACTACATGAGCAGAGGTTCTCCTTTTGTTCTGGGTCGTCTGAGCTCGTCCTGTGTCTGTCCTGTTGAAGATGAATCAGACAAAATCTGATCAAAGCAAACTCAAAATAATCCACACAATAAACATCTGAAATAAAGTGATTTCACCACCTACACTAACATGGTGTTTAAACTGACCCCAGACCATCTGGAGGTCCTTGTGTCTCTAACCTCCACCACCATGGGAGCTCTTCTATTGAGACTGGCTGTTGTTACAAAATGCTTTTAAGCCAGAAAGCCTCCAACCTTTGGTACGTTTCTGAACAGGCAGTTTGCTTTAGGGTCACTAAACTGTTTGAATCAAGAAGGTGTAAAGCTTAAAAAAACTTTATTTCTGAAGGATTTTTTAAACCAGATCTTGTGTATTAAAGTAAAAATATGTCCAGTTTAATAAATGTCCCTCATCTTGTCCGAAACGCTGACCCTACGGCTGTGAAGTTGTTACTGACTGAATTTTCTGATGATTTTGTTGCACATTTAATCTCCCACCCTTCTTCTTTTTCCATTTTGGTCCACATTAAATCTGACAACTCAGGTTGTAAATGTTCTGCTAAATCCTCTGGACAGTCACTGACCTCAGGTTTGCTGTTTGTGGCTGAACAAGTGGCACCAGGTGATTTTACCAGGACAAGAGTGAAGTAAAAACGAGGCTTTTAGGAGCGATGAAAGTGGACCAGCTCTGCTCAGCTACAACAATAAAATCAAAGAGAGAAAAGGTGTAGAAACCCTGAGCAGGGCTGAGAGGAGCTCCAGACAGGAGTGGATCATATCTGTTGGGTTGGCATCACGTTTGCCATTTGACTCATTGTTTGTGTCAACTATTTAAATATATATATTTTATTTTATATATTACTTGTTTAAAATAAGAGGACCAGTTTAATTCTGTTATTGTTCTTCAGTTCTTAGTTTATTGTGAAACATTTGTCAAGTGAAGTTTAAAAAACCGTCTTCAGAGAAAATATTTTGGAAATGTGGAACATTTTCTGTCGTTTCCTGTGAGTGCTCATTAGTTTGCCTCTAGCAGCTTCACCACGAATGATCTTACCTCCACGTCCTGAACATCAACCTTCATGTGAGTCCTAAAACAAACTCGTTACAGCACCAAAGTCAAGACGAGACGCTGCTGTTCTCCTCTTGTTTGTGTAATCTTTGTCTTTGTTTCCGAGCCTCTCTCCTGCATCATCACTTCTCTGCCATCTGTCAGCGAGGGACTCCCACATCTCCTCACTTCTTCTTCTCTTGATAACAGCACCTTGGTGGAAACTTCACAAGTGGCCACATGGGGCCTGCAGTCCACAAAGTGCTTCTTCAGCGTGCACCAAACTGAACTAAACAGGAGGAGTCGAGTCAGCACAAACTGGTGTTTCCTCCGTGAAGTGAAGGAGCATCAGCAGAGTTTCTCTGTACAGCAGCTCTCCACCTCTGAGAAGATTCAACTCTCCACCTCTGAGAAGATTCAACTCTCCACCTCTGAGAAGATTCAACTCTCCACCTCTGAGAAGATTCAGCTCTCCACCTCTGAGAAGATTCAGCTCTCCACCTCTGAGAAGATTCAGCTCTCCACCTCTGAGAAGATTCACTCTCCACCTCTGAGAAGATTCAGCTCTCCACCTCTGAGAAGATTCAGCTCTCCACCTCTGAGAAGATTCAACTCTCCACCTCTGAGAAGATTCAACTCTCCACCTCTGAGAAGATTCAGCTCTCCACCTCTGAGAAGATTCAACTCTCCACCTCTGAGAAGATTCAGCTCTCCACCTCTGAGAAGATTCAGCTCTCCACCTCTGAGAAGATTCAACTCTCCACCTCTGAGAAGATTCAACTCTCCACCTCTGAGAAGATTCAACTCTCCACCTCTGAGAAGATTCAGCTCTCCACCTCTGAGAAGATTCAACTCTCCACCTCTGAGAAGATTCAGCTCTCCACCTCTGAGAAGATTCAGCTCTCCACCTCTGAGAAGATTCAGCTCTCCACCTCTGAGAAGATTCAGCTCTCCACCTCTGAGAAGATTCAACTCTCCACCTCTGAGAAGATTCAACTCTCCACCTCTGAGAAGATTCAACTCTCCACCTCTGAGAAGATTCAGCTCTCCACCTCTGAGAAGATTCAGCTCTCCACCTCTGAGAAGATTCAGCTCTCCACCTCTGAGAAGATTCAGCTCTCCACCTCTGAGAAGATTCAGCTCTCCACCTCTGAGAAGATTCAACTCTCCACCTCTGAGAAGATTCAACTCTCCACCTCTGAGAAGATTCAACTCTCCACCTCTGAGAAGATTCAGCTCTCCACCTCTGAGAAGATTCAGCTCTCCACCTCTGAGAAGATTCAGCTCTCCACCTCTGAGAAGATTCAGCTCTCCACCTCTGAGAAGATTCAGCTCTCCACCTCTGAGAAGATTCAACTCTCCACCTCTGAGAAGATTCAACTCTCCACCTCTGAGAAGATTCAACTCTCCACCTCTGAGAAGATTCAGCTCTCCACCTCTGAGAAGATTCAGCTCTCCACCTCTGAGAAGATTCAGCTCTCCACCTCTGAGAAGATTCAACTCTCCACCTCTGAGAAGATTCAGCTCTCCACCTCTGAGAAGATTCAACTCTCCACCTCTGAGAAGATTCAACTCTCCACCTCTGAGAAGATTCAACTCTCCACCTCTGAGAAGATTCAGCTCTCCACCTCTGAGAAGATTCAGCTCTCCACCTCTGAGAAGATTCAACTCTCCACCTCTGAGAAGATTCAGCTCTCCACCTCTGAGAAGATTCAGCTCTCCACCTCTGAGAAGATTCAACTCTCCACCTCTGAGAAGATTCAACTCTCCACCTCTGAGAAGATTCAACTCTCCACCTCTGAGAAGATTCAACTCTCCACCTCTGAGAAGATTCAACTCTCCACCTCTGAGAAGATTCAACTCTCCACCTCTGAGAAGATTCAACTCTCCACCTCTGAGAAGATTCAGCTCTCCACCTCTGAGAAGATTCAGCTCTCCACCTCTGAGAAGATTCAACTCTCCACCTCTGAGAAGATTCAGCTCTCCACCTCTGAGAAGATTCAACTCTCCACCTCTGAGAAGATTCAACTCTCCACCTCTGAGAAGATTCAACTCTCCACCTCTGAGAAGATTCAACTCTCCACCTCTGAGAAGGACACTGTGTGCTTCAGCTCTCCACTGTTCTCTCCTCAGACAGCCATCATCATCATCATCGCAGTAGACGATGCTCTGTGGATAGAAGGGCGTTCATTATGATGGGCTCATTTAAATCTTGATAAAAATCTCGACTCAAAATTCTCATTACAGACACATTCATGAGTTTTCCTCTGCACGAGTCTAAATGGGGATTTGTTCATAACAAACGCTTCAAATTTAATTTTGCCGAGCCTCAGAAATCTTTCTCTGTAACGCCCTGGCTGCACGAGGTCTCCCAAGAACATGTAATTGAGCATATTTCCATAAAATGATTTGGCGTTGTGCACGTGGCCTCCAGAGTGCTGCAGAAATGGAAGATAAGTCATTTCTGCAGGACGTTTGTCTCGTAACACTCAGACTGTCGACTGTTTGATCACCTCCACTCTCCAGCTGTCCTCCCGGCACCAACAGCCCTCCTTCAGTTCATGGATGATGTGTGTGTGCATGTGTGTGTAAACTGCTAATATTCCCTTGCTGACAGGCTGTTAGAAATGCAGTGTGGTCATTCACAAACTGGTATAAATAAGCACACACACTCATCCTGACGCTGGTTCATCAGTAAGTGGGTTCAAAGAGGATAAAAGCTGTTGGTGTTGGATAATGAAACTGTAGAAATTACCCTCTGTATTCCCACTGGTCTAATGGCTGCTGACCTTTTTTTATCCACTTTATCTTTTCATACCCAGTCCAGACTGGTAGAAAACAGCCCAAAGCTGCTTCACCACCACTAGCCTGGAGTCTCAAACCTACACTTCCTGTTTTTACCCCAGATGTGGACCAATGTGCACCCCCAGTCCTGCCGGGAGTCAAGAGTAGTTCATGGAAATGAATTTATGTTTCATGTAGCTGTAATGGTTCAGCTGAGTATCTGACCTTTTCCTCTCTGATAGATTCAGCCTGTTGTCTTTGTTTCTTTTTAAGGTTCTGACCTCAAGTGTTTTCTTAATAGTTCAACTTCAAACTGTATCATCCAACTTTAAAGTAAAAGCAAAGACAACCAGAATTAAGAGGACATTGTTAAAATGTGTATTTGTTACAGTTTCAGCAGCAGAATGTGGTAATAAAGCCTCTTATCTGTGGAGGTGTATCCGTGTACAGCTCTGTTCTGTTGACAGTTCATGGGAGACTGAGTTTGTGCTTCCAATATTTACACACAGATGAGATTCATATAATTATAGGGCGATCTGTTTAGGACAGCAAAATCTGTGCTTATCATCAAACATCAAAATCTCTGTATTTACTGTCACTGTCACCTTTTTCCTCCGATCCTAATTAAACAAACAGCAGGTGAGGTTTGTTCATACAAACTAGTCTGATAAAAAAAATTAACAGTTAAATTGAGAGACTTTATTTCCTCTTTCTTATTTTTATGAAATGTGAACATGTTTTTTCACATGCTGGTTAGTTCATTGTCACCTTGACTAGAAGGTTTTAACCTGCTTTAGTAAAAGTCCATGTTGGGTTGTTTTATAAAGTTTGAACTAGAATCAAATGCTCCCTATGTCTGAAGAAACTTTGATGATTTCACTTTTTCTTGTTGGTCAGTCCTTCAAGTGTGTATTATGTTGTGTTTCAGGGACGAAGGCCTGGCTACTTCTCCTTCCTGGACCCCTTCTCCCCTGGTGTCTGGCTTTTCATGCTTCTGGCCTACTTGGCCGTCAGCTGCGTCCTCTTTCTAGTGGCGAGGTAAAGATCTCGATCTGGAACAGACGTGCTCCAGAGACAACCAGAGGCTTGTACACAGAGATTAAAACTCAAAAAGACTTGTCTGAGGGATCAACAGAGCAGGAAACAGGTGTCTGATGTTTCACTGTGCTTGATCTTCCAGTCACAGTACTGTATAAGATCATTTCTGCCAGCAGTAGGTCACCAGAACCACACCGCCACCTGGTGGTCATGGAGGGTACTGACATGACTGCCTCTGAAATTCATCCATGCAGTGGGATCTAGTGACAAAGAGAGAAAAAGATCTTCATTAACTGATAACAGAAGTAAATCCATTCACAGATCAGTTGATGCATTCTGCCTCTAAAGAGACATAATATGAAAATATGAATGATGTAATTTAATTATGGTAATTCTGCAGGATGTCATGAATCCTCTTGAGTCTTGTGCTCTCCACTAAGATCAAATTTGGTTGAAATGTAGATTGATCTGGTATGTTTGAAGTGTTGCTTTGGTCCTTGTAACAGTATCACATTCAGAAGTAACTTATCTCCTATAGTTTAAGGACGTAGAAGACTCTGGAGATGGATGGATGTCTCAGTCCTGCACATTAATAATCCTCTCCATAATGTGAGTTTCTGCAGCAGCATTTGAACATACATATAACACATCAGTCTTCTTCACGATTAAAGTCGGCTGCACTTGAGTAAAAAGAAGGTTTGTTTCTCTCTCTGGAGAGCCAAGGTGACTTTGAGCTCACATCACTGTTAGAGTCACTTTGCTCTTTGGTATTCATCCCTCTTTCTGTCTCGATTTCTATCTTGGGTTTTCACTCCGACGGCTTCATTCCCTCCAACGCTCTCTGTTTATATAACCTCCATTGTCTTCTTCTCTACAGACTGACGCCTTATGAGTGGTACAACCCCCACCCCTGTCTAAAGGGACGCTGTAACTTGTTGATCAACCAGTACTCGCTTGGCAACAGTTTCTGGTTCCCTGTTGGAGGATTCATGCAGCAAGGATCCACCATTGCACCCAGAGCTCTGTCCACACGCTGTGTCAGTGGAGTGTGGTTAGTATGGGAAAGACTTCAGTTTTCAAAGCCACAACATTTATACTCACATTCTTTGTTTTTATACTGCTCCACCATAAAGTGCATTTCATCAGTTGTGTGTGTCAGTGGCACTTTACATGTTCTCAGTTTCACATTAGCATCAAAACAAAGTTTATTTCTAATCGTTAATATTTAGTTTCTAATAATCCTATACAGATCTGTTGTGTAGAATTTTAATGTTGCAGCAAAAGTACAAATTAAAACATGTGCTTTGGAAACTAATAAACCAGACTGAAGTGAAGTTTGCTGATACTGTTACGCCCACAAGGAACATGGCATATATAATGGACACAAGACAAAAATAAGGTTTAAATAAAAGTTTACTTTTCAGCTTTTCTTTACTCAGGCTGCGGGTGAGGTCTCAGCAATCAGCTCCCTTCTGTGAAGAAAACAAAAGGCACAGGAGCTCACCTTCTTCTTGCCCCGTGTCACTAGCAAAAAAAGTAGTAAAGGAAAGTTGGACCTGATAAGTCGGCCAAAATTAACATAACGGCACCTGACAGGGCCAACCCCTGGTTAGGGCCGTCGAAGCCTATCAGAGTGCCGGTCTAACGGTCAAAACTCCCAGCTATGAGGTTGGAATGAAAATTGGACTACCAAACTCACCAGGTCAGAAAAAGTACTCATAAAGAAAACAGCAAAAAATGTACGATCCACAACACCAGCTGACCCTCCACGGTCAGCCACATAACAGCTGCTAGTTTTGTACTAGAGCACCACGCGAGCAAGCACCTGCTCAAACATATCTCCATTTTGGAGCAATAACCACACGGTAAGGGTAGGTGGAGAACACACCTGATCCCAACAATCTGTTTCACAGACACTTCTTACTTTCACCACAACTCAGCTTCCTATCACAGAACCTCCGCGCTCTGCAGAACTCTACCCAATACTGTATATTTATAGGCGTGTTCTACACACAGTTCACAGAGTGGACTAATCAAGCCTGATGTAAATCAGGCTTTTTTTTTAAAGGGTGTTTACAAAAATGTGGCGCAGGTAGCAACCAACATAAACAAACATAATGGGGCTTAAATAATAATCCCCTGGGACATAACAATACCAAAGTGAATATATTTTAGAGCATTTTAAAAGTTGACAATAACTCACAACACTTGTTTGTGTTTTTATAAAATGTCATCATTGTTATGGTCGTGATATGTACAGGTGTAAGTGGCAGGATGCACAACATATGTAGCCCAGAAGATTGTAGTTTAGATCATAACTTAAATCATTAATCAGCTGCACACATATGCAAACTGGGAGACCCGGTTAAAACAAGCAGAAAGAGGGAGAAGCCCAGAACCAGACATTTTTTTTTTGTTTACCCTTTATTTATCCAGGTAGTCTCATTGAGCCACGAGAACTCGTTTTCAAGAGAGACCTGTTTTAGGGAGCAGATGGTGGGGGTTAAAGGCCTTGCTCAGGGGCCCCAGGGTGGGGCGAATAAGGGTGGAGGCAGGTGTGAGTGTTTCACCTTTTCCACCCACATTTTTTCATGTTGTCGGTACGGGGGCTTGAACCAGCGATCTTCCGATCACAGGCCCACCGTCTCTAACCTCTGCGCCACCACTCTCCAAGCCAGCAGTGGACTGTCGGATTTCGGGTCAATCCCCTCGCCCTATGATCCGGGGACTAACCTTACAACAACAAAATGTTAACACAAACTAAACCAGAGAATCCCAGTCCCAACAACAAACAGCTCAATAAATCAGTGGCAAGATGTCACCACTGGCACCTCCGACTGGAGCGGGAGTGAGGCTGGAGAACAACGCCAACCACCATCAGACCAATGTCTCTCCTCTGGCCTCCCTCGCTCATCCAGCAGGTGGAGCTTGGTCCTTTTAAAGAGAGTCAGGTGTTTTCAATCATTGGGATGTTGATCAGGTGTGAGTGGGCACCCATCCATCCATCCATCCATTTTCTTCCGCTTATCCGGGGTCGGGTCGCGGGGGTAGCAGCCTAAGTAGGGAGGCCCAGACTTCCCTCTCCCCAGCCACTTGGAGCAGCTCCTCTGGGGGAATCCCAAGGCGTTCCCAGGCCAGCCGAGAAACATAGTCCCTCCAGCGTGTCCTGGGTCTTCCTCTGGGTCTCCTCCCGGTGGGACATGCCCGGAACACCTCACCAGGGAGGCGTCCAGGAGGCATCCTAACCAGATGCCCGAGCCACCTCAACTGGCTCCTCTCGATGTGGAGAAGCAGCGGCTCTACTCCGAGTCCCTCCCGGATGACTGAGCTTCTCACCCTATCTCTAAGGGAGAGTCCAGACACCCTGCGGAGAAAACTCATTTCAGCCGCTTGTATCCGAGATCTTGTTCTTTCGGTCACAACCCAAAGCTCATGACCATAGATGAGGGTGGGAACGTAGATCGATCGGTAAATTGAGAGCTTTGCCTTTCGACTCAGCTCTCTCTTCACCACGACAGACCGGTACAGCGCCCGCTTCACTGCGGATGCTGCACCTATCCGCCTATCGATCTCACGCTCCAGTTTTCCCTCATTCGTGAACAAGACCCCGAGATACTTAAACTCCTCCACTTGGGGCAGGACCTCCTCCCCGACCCGGAGAGGGCACGCTACCCTTTTCCGGCTCAAGACCATGGCCTCGGATTTGGAGGAACTGATCCTCATCCCGGCCGCATCACACTCGGCTGCAAACCGCTCCAGTGAAAGCTGTAGATCACGACCTGATGAAGCCAATAGGACCACATCATCTGCAAAAAACAGAGAAGTGATTCTAAGGTCACCAAAATGGATCCCCTCAACACCTTGGCTGCGCCTAGAAATTCTGTCCATAAAAGTTATGAACAGAATTGGTGACAAAGGGCAACCTTGGCAGAGTCCAACTCTCACTGGAAACGAGCCTGACTTACTGCCGGCAATGTGGACCAAGCTCTGACACCGGTCGTACAGGGACCTAACAGCCCGTATCAAAGGGCTTGGTACCCCATACTCCCGGAGTACCTCCCACAGAAACCCCCGAGGGACGCGGTCGAATGCCTTTCCAAGTCCACAAAGCACATGTAAACTGGTTGGGCAAACTCTCACGCACCCTCCAGGACCCTGCTGGAGGTGTAAAGCTGGTCCAATGTCCCACGACCAGGACGAAAACCACATAGCTCCTCCTGAATCCGAAGTTCGACTATCCGACGGACCCTCCTCTCCAGAACCCCTGAATAGACCTTACCAGGGAGGCTTAAGAGTGTGATCCCCCTATAGTTGGAACACACCCTACGGTCCCCCTTTTTGAATAGGGGAACCACCACCCCAGTCTGCCAATCCAAGGGAACTGCCCCCGATGTCCACGCGATATTGCAGAGTCGCGTAAGCCAACACAACCCCACAACATCCAGAGCCCTAAGGAACTCAGGGCGAATCTCATCCACCCCTGGAGCCCTGCCACCGCGGAGCTTTTTAACCACCTCGGTGACCTCAGCACCAGAGATTGGAGAGCCCGACCCAAAGTCCCCAGGCTCCGCTTCCTCAGTGGAAGACGTGCCAGTAGGATTCAGGAGGTCTTTGAAATATTCCGCCCACCGACTCACAACATCCTGAGTTGAATGGTAAATGGTAGGGTTGTACATCTCTGTGTGACAGACGATTCGATTCACATCTAGATACAAGGGTTACGATTCGATTCAAAAACGATTTATTGTAAAAACGGAACGATTCGATTCGATTCGATGCAGTGTAAAAGCGATTCGGTTCGATTCGGTGCAGTGTAAAAGCGATTCGGTTCGATTCGATTAAACTTCAAATAATTCTACGTTTTAACATTTGTTGATGTACCGGTAGACAAATATTTCATTATGAAAGAAAAAGGACCACTTCTATAAATGTGACATTCTTAGAGCATTTTTAAATTTGTAAAAGTCCACATATATCATATCTAAAAGGGTGCTGTAAAGCACTGGTAAAAATAAAGTAAAAAGCCAAACAAAATAATCACATGTTAAATGTGTTTATTTTTAAACATGGACCTAAAAAGACCAGCTAAAAGAAAATTTCCTACAGAAAATACAGAAAAAATATAAAAGGCACAAATGGTTACAGCAGCATGTAATAAAATAAAAATCACTAGGAAAAAAAAACCCAGGAATAAGCTAAGCACAAAACTCCTGTGTGTGCAATAACCTGTTGTGCAAATAACCTGTCACACAACCTGTAGTTTGGTAGTTATGTGCAATATAGATCATGTGCATTTTAGCTTATATTTCATTACTACCTTGAAATAGTTATTCACACAAATTCATCCTGCTTCACCGTTAAAATTCTACCATGTTGTTTACTATTTTTCTCTTCAGAAACTTTGTAAATATTATAATTACTGTTTCACTTTTTGGTAGTTTATTTTGTACCCTCATTGCATGCTTTAGTATTTCCTGTTTGCTTGTTGTTTGTTTTTTAGCAAGTCAAAATTGTTTTTTCTCATCCTGAGCATTTCATTGTACTAAGTTAACCCTGTGTTAACCTGCATATGACAAATAAACACTTGAACTTAATAATAAAAAACACAATGCAAGAACAGTACGCCTAACAACAGCAGCACGAACATGAGTTTGTGTGAGCAGGTGGGCACGGATTAATATAAAAACATGCTCTCTTTACCTCTTGACTTCTTCACTGGCCTGGTCCCTCACAGATCTAGCTCTCATCCTCACTTCAAAGTCTTCTCCCAACAACTCGTCCAGCGCTGACATTTTCTTCTTTTTACAAGGTGGTTCATCATCTGAAATAGAAAACAAGCACCATATATTACTGGCTATGTTTTGCCATGAAGTTTTTTTTTTTTACTGACTTTACCATTTTATGTAAAAATCTTCATCTGATGTTCAGAATTTATTTATGTAGGGACTCGTGTACATGTGTAAAAGATGTATCATTATCATCATGATGATTATTTAACTCTTTCTGTGCATGCATGCAGATTCTCTCATTATTGTGAATGTGTTTTATGCTGATACAATGACTGCAGCACAAGATTAAGACAAAGTCAGCTCATTCTTGATCACAAGTTATAAAACACAAACCTGTATGCTCATCTTGGGTCTGGGGTGCATCATTGCAGCCGTCCAAATCTCCATTTGCAGGTTCAGTCTGCACTGGACCTCTCTGAACTGAATCCCCCGTTACCTAGAAATAAAACATGACATTACATTTAGTGTACACTGTACAGTATGGTTAAATGCAGTGTAAACAATCAAAAAACAGTAGGCAGAATAAATCTAGTGACAGCAACAAAACACAGCAGACTGTAAGATGTATTTTGACAGTGTGCTGAGGGATTTACCTTGTGATGCAGGGATGTTGTTTCTGCTGATAGGCTTGTGAATGTCCTCTCTGCATCATGGCTACTGTTGTAGCTTTATGCTTCTTATTATTAATCTTGTATGGCTGTGGGTCATAGTCATGCAGCTTATATTATAGGTGAAGGCTGAGACAACGCAGTTCGGGTCCAACAACGTGTTTATTCTTCTGTGTAACAACAAGACTGTTCACCCATTCTGTGGGCTCATTGACAGGAGTTATCACTGCTACTGAGGAAGGGCAGGGACTTAAAACAGTGTGGAAGAGATCTTCAAGGCCTGTGTAGCTCGTGAACTATCACTGAGTTGCCCGTAAAATTTAGTGATAACGTTACCCGTCGCTTTGTGTGTGGCAGCTGCATGATCCTGCTCGTTGTTGTGAGGCTTGAAAAGTTGTTGGTCGAGGTTTGTTGTGCTACCAGTGTACTTCAGAGGTGCGCTGCATAGCTTACAAATAGCGTGGCTTTTGTCGAGTTTTCCGTCCTTCTAGTAAAACCTGAAAACGTTCCACACTTTAGATTTTTGTCTGGCTGATGTGTTGAAAATCTTTCGCGGTGACTCGCTAGCGCGCGCGGCTACTATTTACATCCATG
This sequence comes from Garcialebias charrua, assembly GCA_038048925.1. Lineage (NCBI taxonomy): Eukaryota > Metazoa > Chordata > Actinopteri > Cyprinodontiformes > Rivulidae > Garcialebias > Garcialebias charrua. The sequence goes on from JBBPBX010017908.1 coordinate 12,902, forward strand.
CTCGCTCGTGCTCTTGGTGAGCTATGGCGCATGCGTGAGAATAGCTTCGCTCTCGCGTTGTTTTAGAAACGCATTGTAAACCCAGCAAGTCTCGCGATAACCGGTCCGTAACCGGTCCGTGTCTTTTTAACCGGTTCATCTCTGGATTTGTGGCTGGTTGCTCTCGGTTTACGTGGCTGCTACCGATGCAACCACATCGCTGGCTTGTCAAACCGGATATCCGGTCGAATCGGTTAATCTATAACAAGCCTAGTAAATGGTAAATGGAGCTTATTTATATAGCGCTTTCCAGCTCCCTGTGAGGAGCCCCAAAGTGCTTTACAATACCAGCCATCCACCCATTCATTCAGACATTCATACACCGGTAGTGGTAGCCTGCCTTGCAAGGCGCCATCCAGACCTACCGGGAGCAACTCGGGGTTAATTGTCTTGCCCAGGGACACAACGACACATGGTGGGCGGATGCGGGATTCGAACCTCCAACCTTCCGATCAGGGGTCGACTGCCATTACCACTACACCACGGCCGCCCCATAATTGTTATAACATAACATAATAGAGTTGAGGTCAACAGCACGCCATCCCCACTATAAATGGTGTTGGTCACGAACTGCTTTCCCCCCTTAGACGCCAGATGGTGGACCAGAATCACCTCGAAGCCATATGGAAGTCATTCTCCATGGCCTCTCCGAACTCCTCCCACGCCCGAGTTTTTGCCTCAGCAACCACCCGAGCCGCATGCCGCTTGGAGTGCCGGTACCTATCAGCTGCTTTCGGGGTCCCACAGGCCAAAAAGGCCCAATAGGACTCCTTCTTCAGCCTGACAGCATCCCTCACCGTAGGTGTCCACCACCGGGTTCGAGGGTTGCCACCATGACAGGCACCAACAACCTTGCGGCCACAGCTCCGATAAGCTGCCTCGACAATAGAGGCGCGGAACATGGCCCACTCGGACTCAATGTCCCCCGTCTCCCTCGGAACGTGTTCAAAGCTCTCCCGGAGGTGGGAGTTAAAGCTCCGTCTTATGGGAGACTCTGCCAGACGTTCCTAGCAGACCCTCACAATACGTTTGGGTCTGCCAGGTCTGACCGGCATCCTCCCCCACCATCGGAGCCAACTCATCACCAGGTAGTGGTCAGTTGACAGCTCCGCCCCTCTCTTCACCCGAGTGTCCAAGACATGCGGCCGCAGATCAGATGAGACGACAACAAAGTCGATCATCGAACTGCGACCTAGGGTGTCCTGGTGCCAAGAGCACATATGGACACCCTTATGCCTGAACATGGTGTTCGTTATGGACAATCCATGACGAGCACAGAAGTCCAATAACAGAACACCACTCGGGTTCAGATCAGGGGGGCCGTTCCTCCCAACCACACCCCTCCAGGTCTCACTGTCATTGCCCACGTGAGCGTTGAAGTCCCCCAGTAGAACAAGGGAGTCCCCAGGAGGCGCACTCTCCAATACCCCCTCCAAGGACTCCAAAAAGGGTGGGTAATCTGAGCTGCCGTTTGGCGCATAGGCACAAACAACAGTCAGAGCCCGTCCCCCCACACGTAGGCGAAGGGAGGCTACCCTCTCGTTCACCGGGGTGAACCCCAACGTACAGGCACCAAGATGGGGGGCAACAAGTATGCCCACTCCTGCTCGGCGCCTCTCACCAGGGGCAACTCCAGAGTGGAAGAGTGTCCAACCCCTCTCAAGGAAACTGGTTCCAGAGCCAGAGCCATGCGTTGAGGTGAGTCCGACTATTTCTAGCCGGAACCTCTCAACCTCACACACTAGCTCAGGCTCCTTCCCCACCAGAGAGGTGACATTCCATGTCCCAATGGCCAGCTTCTGTAGCCGAGGATCAGACCGCCAGGGTCCCCGCCCTCGGCCACCACCCATCCCACATTGCACCCGACCCCTTTGGCCCCTCCCACAGGTGGTGAGCCCATGGGAAGGGGGACCCACGTCTCCTCTTCGAGCTGTGCCCGGCCGGGCTCCATGGGTAAAAGCCCGGCCACTAGGCGCTCGCCAGCGTGCCCCACCTCAGGGCCTGGCTCCAGAGTGGGGCCCCGGTGACCTGCGTCTGGGCGAGGGAACATTAAATCCATTAATATTTTTCTTCATAAGGGGTCTTTGGGCTGCACTTTGTCTGGTCCCTCACCTAGGACCTGTCTGCCTTGGGTGACCCTACTAGGTCACCCAAGTGCCATGACACTGCTGTATCAGGAGGATCTCTACTTTATTGTCCCCAAGGGGAAATTTGTCTTGGACATTGTGTGCTAACAAAGCTTCTTCCACAATTAAATACACTTCAACCAATAAAAATCATGTGAACCCCACAATAAAATACAGAATAAAATATAAATCCTCTATTAGTAAAACACATAATTCAATAAAAAACACATATTGCACATTCCCACATGCATTCCAGTGAGTAAACGACACAACAATGAGAGAGCATCAGTGCATAACAAAAAACTATATGCCTACTTTATTTAGCAATCTGATTGATGTAGGGACAAATGAAATACACTTCAACCAATAAAAATCATGTGGTGGCACGAACAAAGGAGATTTCTGAGGACCTCAGAAAAAGATTAGCTGATGCTCATCATACTGGAAAATGTGACAAAACCATCTCTAAAGACTTTAGGCTCCACTAATCTACAATCACACAGATTGTGTACAAATGGAGAACATCATTGTTACCCTCCCCAGGAGTGGTTGATCAACAAAGTTAATTCCAAGAGCAAGGTTTGTAATAGTCAGCGAGGTCACAAAGGACCCCAGTGTAGCAACCAAACTCCTCTCTCACATTGGCTAATGATAATTCAAGTGCAAGTTCAAGGTTCTTTATTGTCATTCACATCACACGTGGTACATGAGGTGGAATGAAATTGTGTACTCAAGGTCCCAGTTAAAACCAAAAATAGCAAAATAGTATACAAGGATCTAAGATGTACATTAAACACTATAAATGTAAAACAATATGGTATAACAAACAGCAGCCCGAACATGAGTCTTTAGTGAGCAGTTGGGTATGAATAAAGCTGTTTAAAGGCAAGAAAACCGCAGCACAGATAAGTCACATATCGCCAATTAAAGTGGCATTACATTGATTTTTTTTTTTTTTCACAGTGATTATTCTGGTTAGATATTCATGAGTGTAACAGCCTCAGGGTAGAAGCTGTTCCTCAGTCTAGTGGTTCTGCACTTAATGCTCCTCAACCACCTGCCAGAAGGGAGTGGGGCAAAAAGTGTGTGTGCTGGGTGAGTGGGGTCCTTCATGATGCAGGTGGCCCCTCTTCCTGCATCTGGAGGTGTAAATGTCTGTGATGGTGGGGAGACTGGCTCCATCAGACTTCTGTGCAGCCTTCACCACTCTCTGCAAAGCTTTCCTTTTTGCAGCCTCCATGCCACACGTTGATGCTGGAGCACAGGATGCTCTCCACTGCACACCTGTAGAAGGAGGTGAGGACTGAGCTTCCCAGTCCAGCTCGCCTCAGCTGCCTAAGGAAGTCTCTCATGTGTTTTCTTGATCAGGCTGGTGGTGTTGTTGCCCCAGCTGAGGTTGTCATTCAGGTGCACATCCAAGTACTTGTAGACCACTTCCGCAGATCCTCCTACATTTGCGGGGGTGGGGGTGCTCCATCTGAAATCCATGACCATCCCCTTCGGCTTCTTCAAATTAATGTGAAGGTTGTTCTTCCTGCACCAGCTCTCCAGGTGTTCCACCTCCTGCCTGTAGCTGGACTCATCGTTGTTTGTGATGCATCCACCACTGCTGTATCATCTGTAAACTTTACAATATGGCAGCTTGAATGAGTAGGTGTGCAGTGCAGTGTGAGCAGAGTGAACAGGAGGGGGCTCAGCACACAGCCCTGAGGGGAGCCAGTGCTTAGGGTTATGGTGGAGGAGGAGAAGTCAGATCCTCCCAGACCATGGTTTGTTGGTTAATAAATCCAAGACCTGGTTGCATAGGGAGGGGCTTAATCCTAGTGTATGTAGTTTATCCATCACGGTCTGGGGAATCATTGTGTTGAAGGCGGATGAGAAGTCCACAAAGAGCATACAGATGTAGGAGTCCTGCTCCAGGTGGGTGAGAGCAGTGTGGACCACAGAGGAGATGGTGTCCTCTGTTGATCAATTCTTGCAGTATGCATGTGGGTCCTCGCTGATGTCAATGGTTGCATTGATGTGGGTCATGACCAGTCTTTCAAAGTAATCAGCGACTATCGGGGTGAGGGCTACTGGTCAGTAGTCATTCAGACCAGTCACTGCAGAGCTCTTAGTAACTGTGATGATGGTGGCAGTCTTCAGGCAGTTGGGAACAGTTGCCAGGGTGAGGGAGGAGTTAAAGATATTGGGACAGCACCTCCTAGATCTGATCGGCACTGTCTCTCAACACACTCCCCAGGATGTTGTCTGTGCCAGTGACTTTGTGAGGATTAATCCTCCTGAAGGTCCTCCTTACTTCTACTGAGGTCACTCTGAGAATCTCCTCTCCTGGTGATGGGGTATTTGGTGCTGGAGGGTCTATTTGGGTCTTCAAAGCAGGCATAGAACCTGTTAAGAGCATCAGGCAGTGATGGGTCCCTAGGGCATTGTGCACCCCTACTTCTATAGTCTGTTATGCACTTGATGCCCCTTCACATGCTCCATGGGTCCTGTGAGAAGTGTCCCTGGATCTTCCATACGTATGTTGCTTTGGCCCTCTTAATACCAGCAGCCAGTTTTTTCCTTGCCCTCCCCAGTCCTTGTGAGTTGCCAGACTGGAAGGCGGTATCCCTGGCTTTCAGCAGGGTACGGACGTCTGCGTTCAGCCAGGGTTTCTGGTTTGGGTAGCACTTCACCATCCTGTGGCGGTGACATCATGAACACGCTTACTGATGTATCTGAGGACAGCAGATGTGTATTCCTCCAGATCCAGTTCTCTAGTACAGTATTTCACGAGTCCTCCATCAAGAGAATACTGAACAACAATGGTGTGCATGGCAGGGTTGAAAGGAGAAAGTCACTGCTCTCCTAAAAGAACATTGCTGCTCATCTGCAGTTTGCTAAAGATCATGTGGACAAGCCAGAAGGCTGTTGGAAGAAGGTTTTATGGATGGATGAGACAAAAATTGAACTTTTGGTTTAAATGAAAAGCATTACCGGTATGTTTGGAGAAAGGAAAACACTGCATTCCTGCATAAGAACCTTATCCTTTCTGTGAAACATGGTGGTGGTAGTTTCATGGTTTGGGCTTGTTTTGCTGCATCTGGGCCAGGGCGGCTTGCCATCATGGATGGAACAGTGAATTCTGTATTATATCAGAGAATTGTAAAGGAAAAGCATCAAATGAGTAAAATGTCTTTGTTACTTTTTATGGCATTTGTGACAACTTCTGTTTGTTCTTTTCCAGCTAACTCATAATCCAAACCCAACATTGTCACCTTTTACCATATTCACCCACCCATTCATCCATCCACTTGTCATCCATATGTCACACTTCCTTCTCTCGGGTATGCAGTCATTTTAAGAATCCTTTAGGAGACTATATCATTAGACAGCATACTGCACATTTACATATTTTTAAATTCTTCTTTCACAGGTGGGCCTTTACATTAATCATCATCTCTTCATACACCGCCAACCTGGCTGCCTTCCTGACAGTTCAGAGGATGGAGGTGCCAATAGAGTCAGTGGACGACCTGGCAGATCAGACAGCGATAGAGTACGGCACCATGCACGGAGGATCCACAATGACCTTCTTTATGGTGAGAGCTTTCATTCTCTGCGTCGCATCACAGTCTGTTCTGATTGATCATGAGTGATGCGATCCTTGTCACCACTTTCTTATTTTCTTATGCATACCACTTATTTCATTTCCTCCTTGGTGTTCTGACAACCATTAGTGTGCTTTTACTCAGTAAGAGCGTCCTCAGTCCCCTGTACCACTTTGACTTATTTTATATTTTACATATCTGACCTGAGAGAGAGACAGAAAGATGACAAGAAACAAAGAAAGTGTTACTGGAGAAAGGGAACATAGAGGATTATATTGAGAGGATTAATAAGATAAAAGCTTTGTTCTCATTCATGCTTTTACATCTACTGAACCCATTAAAATTTGGTTAAGAGAAGGGAACATTATTTGAAGTTTATGGTTTGCAATAAGTAGCTACCACATTTTTCAGACTACAAGGCACACTTAAAATTCTTTAATTTGCTCAAAAATCGACAGTGAGCCTTATAATCCGGTGTGCCTTATGTATGAGAACAGACCCCTTTCATTGATATTGCACTTTATAATCCGATGTGCCTTATAGTTTGAAAAATATGGTACTCAAACAGGAACAAGTCTGTAAAATAAAAAACTAATCATAAAGCAGAGGTGTTTTCTTTTCCAGCCAATGTTTGAATAAAATCCATCAGTCAAGAAAATGAAAAAGGGAAACAAATAAAACTTTATTTCCATATCTGCTAACGTCGGACGTTTATATCTGTAGCTAATAAACTTTTGCTGCCCGACGTCTTCATCTGACTGTTTGTCCTGATCGTATCTGGACTCTCACTGCTGTGCAGAACTCTCGGTACCAGACCTACCAGCGGATGTGGAACTTCATGCATTCAAAGCAGCCCAGTGTGTTCGTGAAAAGCACAGAGGAGGGGATCGCTCGCGTCCTCAACTCCAACTATGCTTACTTGTTGGAGAGCACCATGAATGAGTACTACAGGCAGAGGAACTGTAACCTGACCCAGATCGGAGGCCTGCTGGACACCAAGGGCTACGGAATTGGCATGCCGCTGGGTGAGTGGAGAGTAAGGAGGGTGAGAGGAGTGAGAAGGAAGGGGAGGACTTGAAACAGTCAAGAGATAAAGGTTACTAGAGAAAACTGTATTAACTGTTGGTGGAGTAAAGAGAAAAAGAGGTTTAGTGTAAAATAAATTCTACAGAGGGCGAAGCTGTTGGCTTTACCTAAATGCATTGTATAATTCACAGCGAAACTGAGGAAGGAGAGCAGGAGCATTACTGGTAGTTGGAGAACGAACCATAAATGTCACTTTTGAGGGTTAATTTGAAAAGTATAGCCCCAGCACAGCCAAACAATTGGCTTCTATTCTTGGGGAAAATGATGCAAAAAGCAACAAACAAAAGATTTACGGCAAGCTTTTAATGGCTGCTTTTTCTGTGCTGTGGTGGGAGAAAAAGAGAATTTAAAATAGTGTGTCAGTTAATTATTAAAATGTTTCTCTGCCTCATTTGCTGCTTTGAAAGTTTACATATCAGATTTATCTGCACTTTGAGAAATATCACAACTGAAATAAATAAGATTAACTTGAATCCCTTTGACATCTTAAAGAAATAAACCCACTTTATGTGAAGATGTTCTGCACTGGATGCTGAACTTATACAAAACTGCTAAATTTATCAAGCTCTTTAATACTACATCTAAAATTTATTTCAAATGTTTTTTATTATTATACATTTACTACCAAAAGGAGGGAAAATGTAAGGATATTTAATAAATATTTTCAATATGAGTAAACTAACATTTGATGTTATCGACTTTGATATTATCTCTGCATAAATGTTAATTATGTCTTTTTCTACCATATTTTTGTAACATTTGCATGATGTTTCTGCCATATTACTATTTCTTGAGACTCAGATTATGAACAGATATCTTATTATTTTTCCTAAAAACAAATTGCTAGTATTTTAAAAAAAAAATCTATGTTTTGGTTACAAAGACAAGCTCTTCTGGCTCTGATGAAATACACGCTTTACCCATGATGCCAAGTTACTGCTAGTTTAAAGTTAGGCAGATGACAGCTGAATGTAACACATTACAGTATTGGGTAGTTTTATATTTGAGAATGTATTTCACACCTTCTTTTATTATTTTGCTTTATGTAAATAAAATAAAAGCTCTTAGTAGAGAGTCTGACTTTGTCTCAACCATAACGTTTCTCAGGTGGTCAGAATGGGGAACGACCATTCTTTCGCCTTGACAAATAACACAGAGGTCCCACAAGGATGTGTGCTGAGTCCTCGCCTCTTTTTCCTTTACCTATGTGTTGTGCATCAACAAATATTTCACATACAATTTGCAAATAAAACTACTGTAGCCTGTCTGTTATGAAATAAGATTAATCTGTCTACAATAAAGAGTTCTACAGACTGAAGCTTCACAAATATCCTGGCACTTAACATCTCTACAAAAAAGAAAAAGATAATCAATTTCATGAGATGAGGAGAGTAACTACACACAGACATAAGTTAATATTTTTGTCTCCTTTGCTTATACTCTTGGACTTTGAGAAATGTAATAATATTTCATAGATTTATACAAAAAGAGAGATTCACAAACTTGCAAGTAACACTGCAGATTTGTTTTTATGGGTACACTGTTAAGAGTTTTGCTCTTCTTTTCCTTTTAGGATCAGTGTACCGGGATGAGTTTGACCTTGCCATCCTGAAACTGCAGGAGGACAATCGTTTAGAAATTCTCAAAAGGAAATGGTGGGATGGTGGCAAGTGTCCAAAGGAGGAAGACCACCGTGCTAAAGGTTTCTTTTTTTGTTTGTTTGTTTTTAATTTTGTTATTACAGACGTATAACTGAATTGATCAACCCCCATTTCTCCTCGCATGCTTGGCCTTGTCCTGCCATTTCTTCAGGTCTCGGTATGGAGAACATCGGTGGCATCTTTGTGGTGCTAGTGTGTGGCCTGCTCGTGGCCATCTTCATGGCTGTACTGGAATTTGTTTGGATGTTAAGACAAGCACCAGGAAATGAGGTGAGAGGGGCCTATCTGACCTACATCTGCTTTGTTTCCTTCTCACCTCTGTGGCATCCTTCCCTGAACTAGTGAGGTTTTACCAGAATTCATGGCTTTGACAGGATGTTGAGCAGTCCTTTACCTGTCAGATAGGATACTTGATGATGGATGCATGATACATAAGTGTGGACAGCCCAAAACTAGACAGATACCTCACTTTTTAACTCATAAAGATGACATGCAAATCCATTATTAATGCATTTCAGTAATGCAGACAAAGCAGAGGATTGAATTAGTGGTAGATAGGTTTACATGGTAATGTTGACATTTTGCTTGCACTTAAGATTGTTGTCCCCCATCGCAGAGTGAAAAGGGAGAATTGAAAATACCACTGATCCGTTTGGCCATCCATCCATCTGTGAATAATGATGTATAATGTATAATAACATTATAATAATGTTTATTACATTATAATAATAATGAGCATGATAACATGAAAAATAAGAATATGCTGACTTCCATTTTGTGTGTGGCTGCTAGGCCAGTCACGATAACAAATTTTACTGGGCAATTAATTGTCTCAGAAACTATTGCGATAAACGATAATATTGTTGGAAATTTGACAATAATTAGCAATTATTGTAAAATTTAAGAAGAAATGTTTAATATGCTTTAAGTGTCGTACCTATTTTTGACCACCGGATGGTAGTATGACTGTTTGAACCGAAGGATGGATAGTGAGGGAGCGAGCAGTGTGTCTCTTTTTAAGAAAAATTGGAAGGAGGCCCCTTGACGTGACATAGTCTGTCTCTCGTTCCTGTCTCTTGTTCCTGTTTTTCAGTTCTCAAAATGGCAGATGCTCAGTGTGGTTTGAGTTCTTTAACATAGCTTTGTCACACAAAGCTTTTAATACAAAAATCAGTAAACAAGTTTTCAGCTTCTTTTTGCAAAGGAAAACAACTTTTTGTACAAAGGCGCAGGTTTCAACTGTGAATTTTGGAGCTTTGACAAGACAGAGGTTTTTTCCCCAAGGTCAGCCTGTTAGCTTAGCTCATAGCGTAGCTTCTCACCTTAGTTGCTTTTAACGATCCAAAAACACAATTTTAGATGGTTAAAACAGATTTTAAAGAGAAAAAGGAAAGGGAGGGGGTCAGTGAAGAGCACCGGAGTTGAGGCTTTTGTCATCCAGTGTCTTCAGTAGAATAATAATAATAATAATAATAATAATAATAATAATAATAATAATAATAATAATAATAATAATAATGTCCTTTTTTGTCATCTGTGTATGTTTCCCATACACAGACGAAATTCGTCTCTGCATTTAACCCAACCACCACCAGGTGGTGCAGTGAGCAGCCATAGAGGGCGCCCGGGGAGCTGGAGAATTAGGTGTGCACTCATAGACACCCCAAGGTGTGTAGTGGCCGGGGTGCGAACCCGCGTCCTTCGGGTCCCAAGTCGGAAGCCCTGCCACTACACCATCTTGGCCCCTTAAGAGAGAAAGAGAGAGACATGAAGAAACAATAAAGCTGATAAATGAAAATGATGCGATTAATTGGTTTATTGTTTATTGCAACAGGCCTAGTGGCTGCATCTAGGCGTAAACTGGGGAGTTGCTATGTCCAAATCGAAGATGGCCACCACCATATACAGTATATATATATATATATATATATATATATATATATATATATATATATATATATATATATATATATATATATATATATATATATATATATATATATATATATATATATATTATATATATATAT
>JBBPBX010017908.1:23556-46252 GCA_038048925.1 Garcialebias charrua
TATATATATATATATATATATATATATATATATATATATATGTTGTGGCTGTGTGCTAGATCTTTGCATTGATAATAATAGTTTGCAAAATATAAATGTTAGAAGCAGAGTTAGTTTAAATTAGGAAAAGTTTAAAGTCTTTTTAGATATTTCATCTATTTTACTTGTTTCACTAAAGCCAAAATATATGATGTTGCAGAGCTGTTTTCCTAGCTGGATGAACGCAATAAAAAATAGTTGTTGCAGAAATTATTATTTGTCAAACTTTACTTATTATCAAGATAAAAGCAGAGACAAGTCGTTGTAAACTGCATGAATAATAAATCAGAGTTATGGTTATATTTGCATATGTTTTATGGTAGGAACAATATAATTTCAAAGCAGGATTATGATAAAGAGATGTGTGTGCAACAGTGAAGCTATTTTAAATGTTATTTCTTTAAATCATGTTCACTAACTGTCTTACCTTCACATTATGATTTCAATGCAATAAAACATAAATTTTAAAATATATCCTGTCTTCTTCAAGCCAAAATTAATGTTTATTTTTATTTTTTTGGAAACTTCTATTTTTGATGTATGCATTTGTACATGAAAATGCATATCTGCATGCATTTGTCTAGTTGTTCGTGTGTTCAATTACAACATTTTTAAAGACATTCTCTTATTTTAAAAAAGAGGAGTAATTTATGGATTGTGGTTGTGATTATTCAGTATTAAATAATGCATAAACTCAAAAGGCATCATTCTTTATGTATGTTTTCATGTGCATGTGCAGAAATTATAACTATTCATTATGCACAGTACATGTATGTGTTTTTTAATGTTCCTCCTTCTTGCTGACTGTAAAGATAACCATGAGATGTTCTGTGTTCTGTGTCTGTGACGTCCATCAGTCTGTCCTGATCGAGTCAGTCAGTCAGTGAGTTGTCTGGCCATTTCTCTCCCTCTCTCATCCCCTTTGCCCTATTTCTTTCCTTCCTGTGTGTGCATGCAGCAGTCCATGTGTGAGGAGATGCTGCGAGAGCTCCACGGGATCGTGCTCTGCCGCGACAGCCTGCAGGTGAGGCATCGGCGGGCGGCGTCCATACTGCGTCCGCGACCTTTGCCCTTGGAGGAGCGTCGAGCACGGGCCGCCGCTGTAAGCCTCAGCAACGGCAAACTATGCGGGGGCACGGGTCTACCCGAGCCCCTCTCCCACAGACTGGCGCAGGAGGCGGCCCTGGTCGCCAGGGGGTGCAGCCACATACGAATTTGTCCCGAGTGCAGACGCTTCCAGGGACTGAGGATGCGTCCCTCGGGGGCCACGGGGACGCTTCCGTCTCCCACGCACAGTGAGGAGAGCATAGAGTGGGATAAGACCACAAACAGCAGCGAACCTGAATAACGCTTGAGAAATCCAGCAGACTGTTCCAGCAACCACCTCTCTTTGATTTGTTTTTACAGCGATCAAAATGTTTGTGGTCATTTTATTCCGACATTTGGAGCTTGTTCCTGAATGGCAGGACGATTCGTTTCACCCTCGAGGCGACAGCCTGAAGTCCGTTTTTGGAATCTCTTTGGGTGAATTTATACCTCGGTCAGAGGAAGAACTAATGAGCCTGTCTCATGGTCTGTCCCTGTTGGTGCGTTGTGCCCTGCACAGCAGGAAGGACATGAACAGCTATGAGGCATTTGTACTATGCAGTATTTTCAGTCATTTATCGTGTGTTTTTTTTTTCTTTTTAAATTATTTCTGTCCTTTGATTATCATTACTAAATGTTATTCTATTTTTAAAAAAGCAACTCTTTTTTTTTATCTGAGCTTGTATTGCCTCTAAAAGAGCTGCAAAGGGAAACAGAGTAACCTAAGGTCGTTCTTCATAATCCTTTTATTTTCAAAGTGCCAAAAACAAAGAGTGTTGTGGCTGAAGAAAGCACCGCAGCCTGAGAAGACAACAAACTCAACCGAACCTAAAAAGAAAAGAAAAGAAAAAACAGACACAGACTTCTTTTATAGTAACAATATTCTATGAAAAAAAAAATGTTTTAACTGCTGGTATCTCTGGAAGACAATTCCATATGTCTAGATGTGTTGGGTTTTGAAGTGGTGGCTGAGATGTGACCATAACACACAGAAAACCTGCGTCACTCCCAAACACCGCACTTAAAACATCCATTTACTTGTTTTCTCCTCAGAGTCAGGGCATTTCTCTTTTCTCCATTTGTGTTCCACACTTATTCATCATCTTATCAGAAAGCTCCTCTGTGATATCTCATTTTAATCCACACCTGTATGTGGCACATTTTGCACTGTAAGAGATTGGAGGCCATTTCAGGATTAAAAATAATTTAAAATGATATATTGGAACTAACTACCGGTAATGTAAAGGAGGTTTATTCCAGCCGCTGAGTTGAGTTCCTTTAAATGTCAAAGGCGATTATGTTTTTACTGAATGTGCTGTTTTCATACAGGAGTATTTCAGTTCATTTCTGGTTCAGTGTGAATAGTTTATTTCATACTTTTGTTTTAAATTGAACCAAAAGTAGAATACAATTCTTAAAAGGTGTTCAGTGGCTCGTTAAATTTAAACCGTGACTCACTCAGTTCTGTTATTTTTTATCTAATTTATCTGAAAACAATTACAGAGCCAATTTTTCAATCTCTATTTGAAACCTATTATTCGTTTTCTTTACAAAGTAGTTGCATCAAAGGAATATTGGCGGTTCTTTTTATTTGATCAGAAATTAAACAATAAGAACAAACCACAAGGAGCATTTACTTTTGGTTTTATAGACGTGGCTCGCTGTTTGTACTGAAACAGCACTGAGCGTGTTACTTTATGATAACCTGACTACATCAGAGGTCAGCCACCTGTTTGTACCACCATGTGCTTATTTCCTGGGCACTAATCACTTTCAATCTTTGCATTGCATTTTGTCAAAATGAGCTTTTACACAGCTTTAAGTTCAGAAGCAATTCAGATCTTTTGAAGTGGTGGTGGTTTAGTGTGTAAAGGTCAGGAAAACCTAACCTAGAGTAAATTTTGAATCGTACCAACAAGCTAGTGGCTGGTCAAGTGGAGTCGAGGCCAAAGTGACTTCCTGTTGTCTCAAAACAATTCTACTCTAATTTCACAAGTTTATGTGAATGCTCTTTTAAAAATATTTACTTTGCCCCACTTTACAACATTTACACAGAATTCTACAATTATTCGCAAGTGCAAATAGCAGCAGCAGCAGCTAGCTGTAGCACTTCCAATGCAGTTTTATCTTGGCCCCTCTCTGACTAGCCGATGGCTCGTCTAGTTCAATTACATTTAAACGTTTTTCCCCAAATTGAGATGTGCTAACATGTACAACAGGTAAGATAATAATTGTTCAGGTTCCACCAGATCATACTTTAGAAGCAGCCTTTAAAGGTGCAACAGCGTCAGTTCTTTCATTTGTCACATTTGTTATCCATATTACTGTTTTCACTGTTAGGTTGTCATAGTTTTTTTTTTTTTTAATCAAGTTTTAGATAAGACGTTGTCAAATAAATATAGTTTAAAGGTTGCAACATTGTTCATCGTTACAATTTTACATGTTTTTTAGTAATATTTGTTGAACTCTCTCCATGTTTTCTAGTCATGTCAATACTGTTACCCCACAAGAGGAATATAGATTCAATATGTTTGTCAAATTTGCCAGCTGTACTCCACGCTGTTTGAAAATCCAGTTTGACATCAGTTGGGTTTAACAGAACTAAACTGTGCACCTCTTTTTTTGTGTAACATCTGATAATCCTCTACAATCCATAAACAAGTCTTCATAGACATTATGATAAAAAGTTTATGTTTCTTTAATTTGGAGATAAATATCTGCACCAACAGCAATTGGAGAAAAAAAAAAGTATTCAATTTCTTAAATGTTTTATAAATCAAGTTTCCATCAATTTGCTGAGTATGACTAAGGAGCTGGTGAGAGTTTGACGGCTCTCGTCTGCTCTCAATACGGCCCTCTTAAACGCTGAAAACATTTACAACAGTGTTAAATCAAGCGTACTTGGAATGAGATTGCCAATTACCTTGCAGGCATGTGGAGAGCAGCGGAGTAAGAATTAAAACAAATTCTGCTGAGACGCTGGCCGACCTTCTCCGGTAAACCCATAAAGAGCTGGCACTGTTTGCCTTCTGTCTTTTATATGATTTTTTTTTGGTTTCACTTTGGCATTTTTATTTCATTATAAATGCATTTCCTGAAAGAGTGTCCATTTTCTCTCATGGTTTGATAGATGTGACCTTCACATCTGTTCACATTCGTCAAGCTGAGAACCTGCCTGAGTGCACTTTGTTTTGTTTGACTTTTATTATTTAATCTGAGGAAATATTCAGAATGTGGCTTCACGGTTCGGCACGCAGTGAAACAGTCTGAAATGACGCTGTGGGGGTTGCTGACTGAAAACAGAAAAGCACTGAATGGGCCGAAAAATACAGAAAAATCTACCTCTGGGTTGTTGTTGTTTTTTTGTTATTGTTTTTTTTTTTTCTCCCCAAAGCTGAATTAACAGCTTGTCACGTTTTTGAGCTGAAAATCTCTATTAGTAGGAAGTCTGAACGTGTAAGTTCACATGTTTTGAAGTGAGGTTCTGACAGAGGCACCATCAAGGAGGGGCCAATGGGGGCTAATTGCCATTTTAATAAATTATTTTTTAATTTTCCCTAGCTATTTGGGCTTAGTAGTGTGGGGTGCCATTTGTAAAGTTACACAGTCAAAATTTAACAGCAATATTTTGCTTTATTTAGCTTTTCACAAGCAAAAAAAAGTTGTTGTTTTTTTCAAAGTTATATTTTCACCATGTTATTCATGCATTTATAAATGTCATAGTTCCAAATGAAATATTTAAATTACAAGCTCAATATTACAAATTACTTAACTTACAAGTTAAATATTTAGTTAGCAAACTAAATATTTAGGTGTAAAGTAAATTTTAATTTACAAGCTAAACCATTATTTTCAAAACTAAACTTTTAATTTCCAAGTTAATATTAAAATTTCCAAACTAAACATTTAATTTCTAAGCTAAAGATTTATTTAGTAAACTAAATATGTAGTTTTCTAATTGCTCAGACCTAAATATTTATTTTCCAAGCTAAACATTTAATTTCCAAAATTAATTTGCTAACTAAATATTTAGCTTGGACCTAAATATTTAACTTGCAAGATAAATATTTAAATTGCAAGTTTAGGATGTACTGTAAATGCTTAGCTTAGAAATTAAATGTTTAGTTGAAAATTTTAACATTTAGCTGTCAATAAATAGTTTGGAAATTAAATGTTTAGTTTGTGAAATTGTTTAGCTTGGAATTAAATATTAAATGTACACCTAAATATTTATTTTATTAACTAGTTTAATAACTAAATATTTAACTTGCAAGTTAAGTATTTAGTTTGTAAACTAATTATTTAGCTTGTAAATTAAGTATTTGGAACTATACCCTGATGCATGCTCAATAATCCAGGTAGAAAAATCCAAAAAAGCTAAGTCTGGTCCTCTGGACATTCAAAAAACAAAACAAAACAAAGCAAAAAAAAAAACTGTAGAAACGTTTCGTCTTTCGTCCGAAAGACTTCCTCAGTCTGAGAAGCTGTGTTCAGCTCAGTCTTATAAATAGCACCCTCCCACAGTGGATCAACCAGTTGGCTGATGACAGCCGAAACCAGCTGCTCACATGATCAAGGAGGACCATCAGCCTGACGATGGATCGTTAACACCCTGATGGTTGTTTGCTATTCACAGAGGGCTGAGTGATACCAGCAATAACAGCATTGTAAGTGGGGGACAGTTGAACCCGGAGGCCTCCACCTCTGTTTAATGATGGACGGTTTCTTTTCACAAAGATGGCCTCCTTTACTCCTCTCTCAAACCATTGTTCCTCTCTATCAAGGATGTGAACATCTTCATCCCTGAAAGAGTGACCGCTGGCCTGGAGATGAGTGTAGACCGCAGAGTCCTGACCTGATGATGTTGATCTTCTGTGCTGGGCCATCCTTTTGGCCAGTGGCTGTTTAGTTTCCCCGATGTAAGACTGATCACAGCCCTCCTGACACTGAACAGCATACACAATATTACTCTGTTTGTGCCGGGGGACTGGATCTTTGGGATGAACCAGTCTTTGCCGTAATGTATTTTGGGGTTTAAAAGCCACTGGGTGGCTTCTATACACAACGTCCCAGTGGCTTTTAAACCCCAAAATACATTACGACAAAGACTGGTTCATCCCAAAGATCCAGTCCCCCGGCACAAACAGAGTAATATTGTGTATGCTGTTCAGTGTCAGGAGGGCTGTGATCAGTCTTACATCGGGGAAACTAAACAGCCACTGGCCAAAAGGATGGCCCAGCACAGAAGATCAACATCATCAGGTCAGGACTCTGCGGTCTACACTCATCTCCAGGCCAGCGGTCACTCTTTCAGGGATGAAGATGTTCACATCCTTGATAGAGAGGAACAATGGTTTGAGAGAGGAGTAAAGGAGGCCATCTTTGTGAAAAGAAACCGTCCATCATTAAACAGAGGTGGAGGCCTCCGGGTTCAACTGTCCCCCACTTACAATGCTGTTATTGCTGGTATCACTCAGCCCTCTGTGAATAGCAAACAACCATCAGGGTGTTAACGATCCATCGTCAGGCTGATGGTCCTCCTTGATCATGTGAGCAGCTGGTTTCGGCTGTCATCAGCCAACTGGTTGATCCACTGTGGGAGGGTGCTATTTATAAGACTGAGCTGAACACAGCTTCTCAGACTGAGGAAGTCTTTCGGACGAAAGACGAAACGTTTCTACAGTTTTTTTTTTTTTTTTTGCTTTGTTTTGTTTTGTTTTTTGAATGTCCAGAGGACCAGACTTAGCTTTTTTGGATATTTGGAACTATGACATTTATGAATGTATGAATAACATAATGAAAATATAACTTTGAAAAAAAAAGTTCTTATGAAAGTCTAAATAATCCAAATTGTTGCTGTTAATTTTTGACTGTGTAACTTTACAAACGGCACCCCATATAGTAGGACCACATAAACATGTTTGGTTTGTATTGTTCAAAAGCCAAACCTTCTTTCTGAACAATAAAAAATAATCCTATTTTATTATCCTTTTATAAAGTTTTAATTTATATAATTCAAAATTAGAAGCCAGTTTCATTGGATAAGGACAGCAAATCAAAGTTGAACAGAAAAATGAATTATGATGCAGAAAGCCAATGTCCTTGTACAGTATCAGGATGCAGGGTCTCAGTAGTTTAGATGGTAAATACATTTTTTTCCCAAATATAATTGTAGGAGTGAAAAGGACAAGGTGTGACTGTGCTATAATGTCAACTGTAAAATAAGAAGCTGAAGTAAGCCAAGATCAGAAAGTCATTCACCCATATGCAGTATTTTTAAATAATTTAGTGCCACTTAATAAAACTCCTGAAATTATGTATTGGATTTTAGCATGCAACCCCAAGATTATCAGTCCTCCCCCAGTCAGGCCACCCCTTTGACAATTAATATGGATTAATTTATTAATATCTTACTTGTTTAAGACAGCTCTTTGAACGACCTCAGTTTGTTTAAAAAAAGTTTCTATTGAAAAGACAAATTGATGCATTGCATTTGCTTTACATGGTTATTCCAGCAGGTATATTATGATATTCCTGCAAAAAATACCCCAGACTGAACCCAAATTGCTGCAGCTAACTGCAGTTAGCTATTTATACCAGCAAATGACATCATATATGTATTTAAATAACCATGTACAGTAGTCCCTCGATACTTTGTCATTCAACATTCGCAAACTCGCTCATTCGCAGGTTTTCAAAGTAAGATTGTGCACAACACACGATTCTCAACTTTAATATTACTCACGTAATTGGGACGGTATGGGATAAAAAGTTAAAAGGAGCAGACGGGAGCAGGAGCCAAACAATAGGACGAAAAACAAAACAATAAAATACTTCGGACAAGCACTGCCATTTTGTAGTTTTCTTTCAATAAGCCTATACTGTACTGCAATGGGAGTCAAAAGAACTACACGGCCCAAAAGCCAACAGCACCTCCGGACGCTGCTTTCTGCCAAAATTCAAACATCATCGGAGCAAACACTAGCTGAGAAACCGATGTGAAAAAAATAGTTCTGCAACACAAAGTCAGACGTGACGATCGATCTATGAAGCTCACAGAACTGGCAGGAAAGACACAAATAATCCTGAAGCTGAACTCATCTTTCAAGTTGTAGTATCTTCACTGGTGAGTACCCATATAAACTTTTGCAGTACAGTACAGTACTGTACAGTACATATACATTGTTAAAACTACGTAGGTTTAAGAGTTTAGAATATTGCAAGAGTGTGGTAAGGGTTTATTAAGCCTTAAAATATATAGAAATACTAAAATAAATATAACGTTACTACTTCACGGTTTTTCACCTATTGTGGTGGTGTCTGGAACGCAGGCCCCGCAATAATCGAGGGACTAATGTGAAATAGATGGCAGCGTAATCATTTTTGTGGTTCAAAAATATCTAGAAATATAAGATTTTAAAATTTGTCATTACAAAAACAAATGCAAAAAATATATATAACTATTGCCTGGTGATGCATTGCTCAAGAGAGTCGCTATTCTGAAAAGAAAAAAACGCTAAGCTAATATTTTAAAGCTGATCTATGTCATTACAGTGCACTGCTGCATGTATAATCCTACATAGTACATATTTTTATTGTTGCCTCACTATGTTTCTAGTGTGAGTTCTGCCTAAATGTGTATAAAATACAGTTAGTATTAAAAAACTATAAAATTAACATTGTCAAAGCTATTTTAACATGGCAGTTAGCTCCTCTCAGACAATTTGTTAGCTCATCAGTCCAGGCAAGCTGAACTTTATACAAAGTGCTATCTACAACAAGTAAGATATTTATAGTTCATGATTTTTCCACATAACTCTACATCAAAAGATCTCTGTTGCTTTAACAAAGTTGAACACGTGCTGTGCAACCGTCTGCTCGTATGAGGCCCGTCTATCACTGTGATCTTTGGTGGTCCTAAAGTCTCAGGTGGTTGTCGGGTGCACGCCTTGCACCTGATTTACAGTTCATTGCATCACCAACCTGCATGCCACTTTTCATATCCACAACATGCACCTCTGCCTGAATGCCACCGCTCTTTGGACTTTGTTGTACCGTGCTTGTGCTTCCCCCTTCTGCCTCCGGTGCTTCAGGTCCATAAATTAGGTGCATCTCTACTCACCGCTGCCTAGTTCTGCTCCAGTTGAATTTATGGAGCCCGTGATGAGCGCTGCAGAGGTGTGGGGCAAGCTACTTCTCTCCTTTTGCTACAGCACATAGCAGTAAGTTGATTATTACTGTGCAAGGATTTGAGATATACAGTGTAATGAACTGAGTCCAATGCATTTGTCTTACACTAATAGTTCCAGTCCCAATAACAAACTGTGTGCAAGTGTCAGGGAAGCCAAACCAGAACTTTTTATTCATAACGGTGTTGCTTTGAGTGGAACTCTGCACACAGTATGGTTACTTTACTTTCCAACTGAAGTTGGTGAACCTTCTTATCTCATTTCTACTACTAAAATTGCACCAATTTTTTTCTGAAAGTGTTGTTTCTTCATCTTCTTCTCTCTGACAGCAGAGCTCCCAAGGTTAATAACATGCAGTGTATACAACTGCTGCACAAAAGCCACTTTGAACCGTCCAATCAAAAGATAAGAGAACAGACGGTCAGTAACAAGCCACAGCATCACTGATGCAAAGTTTAGGTGAGCTCATTCATTTTCAACATGTCCTTGTTTGTATGTTTTAGGTAAAGGCAGGTTTGATATTAAGGTAATACAGTATGTTGTTGGCTGGTTACAAACGTTTGCTCTCTGACAGCTGTTGAACATGTTGACCGAAACGTCTTGACACTGCTTGTCTTTCAGAGAAATAAAAAAAAATGAAGCTTTGTTTACTTCGTGTCTTGTTTCCTTGCTTCTGCCTTGATCACGGCGCACAGATGATTTTTTTTTTTCTCTTGTGCAAGTCCCTGTGAAACGTTGTGGGCATCTTAAACCATCAGCTGGAGGCTATCTGTGTAAATTACAATAAATGATTAGTTGTGTCATGAAAAGAAGTGCATAAATACATGTGGGGGCTAATGCACCAGTAAAACAAACATGTTTAACCAAATAAAACTATATAGAAATATTCTCTAGACATCTGGCTTTAAATAGCAGTGAATTATTTTAATCAGCATGAATTTTATGAGGGAAGTCCTTGGAAATTATTCTCCCCTGTAAGGGGGACCCAAAATGTTTGAGAACCCCCGAATTAGACAGCTGGGCACCTTTCTTTTCTTTTTTTTCCTTTTTTTTTCAAATAGGATAAACAGAAGACTGGTGAGTGTTGGCCAGGATTTTAGTGTGCTTGTGTTAGCAAAATAACAACTACAACTGGATGGTGTAGTGGCAGGGCTTTTGACTTGGGACCCGAAGGACGAGGGTTCGCGTCCCGGCCACTACACACCTTGGGGTGTCTATGAGTGCACATCTAATTCTCCAGCTCCCCGAGCGCTTTCTGGCTGCTCACTGCACCACCTGGTGGTGGTTGGGTTAAATGCAGAGATGAATTTTGTCTGTGTATGGGAAACATACACAGATGACAGACAAACACATTATTATTATTATTAACTTCTGGAGTCAGTCCAGTTCATTATGACTGATGATGATTGCCACAGCCGATTGATATTAACACAAAAATCAATGGAGAGAGTCATTGTTACGTTTTCTAACCAGCTGTGCAACCAGTGATGATTTTCTGCAAATTCCATTCAAATCTAGAAGTCATGAGGGTGACACAATGGAGCTGTTGCCTCTCAGCAAGAAGGTTGCCAGTTCAAATCCCGGTCCGGGGGTCTTTCTGGGTGGAATTTGCATGTTTTCTCTGTGCATGCGTGGGTTTTCTCCAGGTTCTCCAGTTTCCTCCCACAGACCAAAAACATGCATGTTAGGCTGATTGGTGACTCTAAATTGTTCCTGGGTGTGAGTGAGACAGTGGTTGTTTGTCTCTATGTGTCTCTGTGATGGACTGGAGACCTGTCCAGGGTGTCTCCCTCATCTCGCACGTGACTGCTGGCGGGTATGGGCACCAGTGACTCCCGTGACCCGAAAAGGAAGAAGCGGGTAAAAGAGGATTTAGGATGGATATATGGATAGTTGTTTGTGAAATGTTTTGTTAACAGACAACTGACTCCAACTGGTTAATGATGAAAATTTAATCCAATATATTAGAATGTGTTGGGGATCAGTCTCAGGTACTAACACACTCAATTTTAGTTCAAGTTCACATTGGTTTTATTATCAGACATTCGCATCATATGTCGTACATGAGGTGGAACAAAATTGTGTGCGCATGGTCCCAGTTACATCCAACAATATCAAAAATATAAATACTAAAAACAGTAATAAGGATCTAAGATATCAACTAAGAAAAATGCTAAACACTAACAATGCCAAACAATATGCCGAACAGCAGCACGAACATGAGTCTGTGTGAGCAGATGATGAGGAATTAACACAGCAGTGTGAAATTCATTCATTCATTCATTCAACCTTTATTTATACAGGCTAGCCTCGTTGAGTCACGGGGACTCATTTACAAGAGGGACCTGTCTCACTCACACCAAACAACCATCCACTCTCAATTTATATTCACCAATCAGCCTAACAAGCATGTTTTTTGGTCTGTGGGAGGAATAAGCAGCATGGATAATCAGCAGCACACTTCACCAATCAAAGTGGCATTACAGTGATTTACAGTGATAATCATGATTAGATATTCATGAGTCTAACAAATTCAGGGTAGAAGCTGTTCCTGAGTCGTGGTTCTACATTTAATGCTCCTCAACATTCTAGATCAATATGTGTAAAATAGACTGAGTTTGTTATTTTTGTGTGTCCTAAAGTACAGACCCTTTCCAAAACATTACAAAATCATGGAAAAGTTGTTTAACTTCCATAATTCTATTCAAAAAGTTTATCTTTAATAGATGATAGATTCAGGGCCCACAATAAACAATTTCAAGTATTTATTTGTTTATGTTTACATAATTTGGTCTTCCAGCTCATGAAACCCACAAAAAACAGGATTTCAAAAAAAAATTTGAATTCTGTGAAGACATCAGCCCACACTACTCAGTTTTTGCAGAAAAAAATAAAAATAAATTAGGATTGCAACAAATCAATCAAAATATGGTACTTTCAAAACGACATGTCAACCTTCAATACTTGGTTGGGAATCCCTTTGTCCTAATCACTGCCTCGATGCGGCGTGGCATTGAGGGAATCAGCCTGTGGCATTGACTTGGAGTTATGGAAGCCCAGATTTCTTTGATGCTTGCTGTCAGCTCTTCTTTGTTGTTGGGTCTGGTGCCCCTCATTTTCCTCTTGAGAATACGTTTGGGTCCAGCGAGTTGGCTGGCCAGTCAAGCACTGTGGCATGGGCATGAAACCAGGTTTTTGTGCTTCTGGCAGCATGGGCCAGAAGATGGCAGCCACAGCTAATGAGATGAGTCCCCCCTGTCCTCTGCGTAAAGTCGGCGTCATTACGTGCTTGTGTGCGATACTTTTTTTTTCATTACCACATTTTTAACCTTCAAACAGAGATCAAAAATGTTTTAGGATTTTTTTTTTGTCTCCAAACCCTATGTGTTATTTTTCACCACTTTTATTGTCTGTCCAACAGATCTCACTTGTAAATGAGTCTTCGAGGCTCAATGTGACTTATCTGTTTAAATAAAGGTTGAATTGAATTGAATTGAATTGAAAAGTCCTCTAAAACCTTCTGGTAGACTGTTATGGTGACCTTGGATTTAAGAAAGCAGAATTTACCAACACCGGCACTGGACATTGACTGACTGTGGATATTTCACACTGGACCTCAAGCAGTATGGGTTCTGTTCATCGCCCTTCTTCCTCCAAACCCTTGGACCTTGATTTCTGA
Organism: Garcialebias charrua; assembly: GCA_038048925.1. Classification (NCBI taxonomy): domain Eukaryota; kingdom Metazoa; phylum Chordata; class Actinopteri; order Cyprinodontiformes; family Rivulidae; genus Garcialebias; species Garcialebias charrua. The sequence continues at coordinate 36,550 of JBBPBX010017908.1, forward strand.
ATGAAAGTCAAACTTTACTTTCATCAGAAAACAGGATCGAGGATCTCGACAGTTGTAGCCCATCTCCTGGATGCATCTGAATGTGGTGGTTTTTGAAGCTGTGACTCCCGCCTCATTCCACTCTTTCTGGATCTCTGACCAGATTCTGGAATCTTCTCTGTTTGATAATCCGCTGAAGCCCACAGTCTTCTCTTTTGCTGGTGCATCTTCTCCTGCCACATTTTGTCCTTCCACTAGACTTTTCATTGATATGCTTAGACACAGCACTCTGTGAACAGCCAGCCTCCTTAGCTATGAACTTTAGTGGCTTATCCATCCTATGGAGGGATCAGTGATGGTCTTCTGGCCACTTAGTCTGCATTCTTCCCCATATTGAACCGAACTGAGAAGATTGAACCAAACTGAAGCAATTTAATGACACCCGGGGAAACCTGTGCAGGTGTTTTGAGTTTAGTAGATGATTTGTGTCACTCAGTTTAAAACATTCATGCCCTGCCAAATCTGGGCTGATTTCTCCACTGTATTCTTTTTTTTTTAAATCCTGTTTTCGTGGGGTTCATGAGCTGGAAACCCAAATTATGTAAAAAATAAACAAATAAATACTTGAAATGGTTTAAATTGTGGCCACTGAATCTATCGTCTATTAAAGACTAACTTTTTGAATGGAATTATGGAAGTTAACACCTCTTTATTGTCGAACATAACACCAACTTTATTACAGATCACAGGACTGTGTGCGTTCGTCTCACGCTCTCGTCTCGAAGCCCGCGTCTTGTAGCTCTCGCGAGACATTCGTCATCCCACTGGTTTTCATGTATCCTTCCAAATAAAATAGTGCCATTACATCACATCACCCTTTCTTTGAGTCTTTTAAGACCTAGTAACATGTTAAACAACTTTTCCATGATATTCTAATGTTTTGGAAAGGGTCTGTAATTTGTCTTAACGTGTAGAACAGAATCGAATATAGAACAACTATCTGAGAGATATACAAATGTCCATCCAGTGGGTCATGAGATATTTTGCTAACGCTATGGACAAATGAACACAAACGTACACACAGGCAAAAAGAATATCACTTCTTGCCTAAGGCAGCATGTGATGACAAAACGTCTGTCTCCCTGGAATCAAAGTGTAAAGCCCTCTCCTCTGTTCACCGCAGAGCATTTTCACAATACCCTTCTCACTGAGAGACCATCATGAGGCGCGCATTTAGTGAATCGTTTTTCAGCTCAGTCACTAAAAGGTGCCTCGTGCTTATCTCATTTTAATTACTCAGGTGGCTGCAGTCTGTGCGATTAAACTCTAAGCAAACAGAAACACAGACCCTCTGAGGACAGCAGCTCCTCGCAGATTTCAGGAGGAAACGCTGGTTTTCAGACAAAGGCCTCTTGAGCTAATGTTTTAATTGGTCGTTAGAGAAAAGAATTATCTTAATCCCTGTGTAAATGATTCATTACCTCGCAGACTGGAACTAAAAACGTGCCACCAGAGGCATAAAGAGAAAAAGATGCACAAATGGCAGCCTTGGATGTAAAATCTGTTTGTTCTGTGCCACAGGGAAATGGGAGGTTTTATCGATGATGGGCAGCTAAATCATATTTCCTGCATCATTAAATGTTATTCTGTCTTTTGTATTGCTATTACACTTTTTATATGAGTTTATTCACTACAGTTTCTGCATTAATATTTTGTTTTTTTATGATTAGTCATAATACTTCACCAGGATTAGATTTGTTTTTATCTTCAGTCTTTCTGACAGTCAGCATTCCCCTGACCAGGTTCATCCATTTCATTCTGCATTCACATAAAACTTGAGCTTTTATTAAGTGGAATTAAACTTTTGTATTAAAAAAGCCTCTAAAGTTCATAACTATAAAACACACAAAACTCTTGGATATGTTTTCTCCCCTTCCAGAAGCAGCCACGTGCTACATCTAGTGGACATGTGGCTGCATTACAAACAGCAGATGATGCTGAATGAATATAAAGAATATCACCCACAGAGGAAAAGGTGATAATGTTGTTGCCCATGTCTGTGTTTGTTTGCTAAATATTTCATGAACCACCTGATTGATTATACTGAAACTCTCAGAAAGTAATAACTGGATGTAAATCTAACACTGGTTAACTATCAGTTTCAAATCCATTTAAGATTAAAAAAAATCACAGCTACCGGTAATCAACATTTGCGAACCAAAAAAATGGCTATGAGTGAGTCCGTTTTATGGATGTTGAGCTAAGAGTTGATGTGTTGGAGTCTGGAAGTTGTTTACAACGCATACATGTATGTATTGCAGCAACATTTTTCTAAAGAAAAGAAAAACTTTGACATTAACTTCAAAGTTCATGCTCCATAATCCAGGTAAAAATCCATCAAAGTTAAGTCAGGTCCTCTGGACGGTTTATTTGTGTTAAAAAGTTTTATCTTTCATCCAAAAGACTTCATCAGTCTGAGGAGCCACAACAAGCTTAGTCCCATAAGTAGCACACTCACATAGTGGGCCAACCAGTGTGATGGTGATGAGATGGTTTCTGGAGTCCGCCGTCTCCCAGTTGACTGGTCTGAGGTAGCCATGGCCAAAGTGGTTCAAAACATCAAAGTTCATGCTCAATAATCCAGGTGGAAAAAATCCAACAGAGTTAAGTCAGGTCATCTGGATAATTTCTTTTTTTTTGTTGAAACGTTTCGTCCTTCATCCAAAAGACTTCATCAGTTCATCAGATTTGGCATTAGCTGTTAGAACCGAGGGCAGCACGGTGGCGCAGGTGGTCGAGCTGTTGCCTCTCAGTGAGCAGGTTGCAGCAGCAGGTTCAAATCTCAGTCTGGGGGCCTTTCTGGGTGGAGTTTGCATGTTCTCATGTTCTCGCCTGTCCAGAGTGTCCCCCACCTCACGCACAGTGAGAGCTGGACATGGGCACCAGTGATCCCCCGCGAACCGAAAGGGAAGAAGCGAGTAAAGATGATGGATGGATGAGTGTTAGCACTGACACAGTTTGTCTGTTCACTAATTATCTCATGAACCACTGGGCAGATTTAGGTGAAAGTTTTCAAATGTCAGATGTAAGATCTAATTTAAGCAATGTTTTATCTGGAGTACCACAAGGCTCTGTACTTGGACCTAAGTTATTTATTTTATATGTGAATATTTTAATGAAGGTGTCCGACGTCCTTAAATGTGTTCTTTTTGCTGACGGCACTACTTTATTTTGTGTGGGCAAAGACTTGGACGAAATGTTTGAGTTGATAAATATTGAATTTGTTAAAATACAATATTGGTTTATAAGTTATCATTAAACCTGGAAAAAACTAATTATATGATTTTTAGTAAGAAAAAAATAACTGTTGATGTTCCTTTTAAGATTGGTGGTTCTAAAATATGTAGGGTAAAGGAGGTGACATTTTTGGGTGTAATTATTGATGATAGGTTGTCTTGGAAACAACACACACATTTTGTAAAAACTAAAATATCTACCGGTAGGTCCATTGCAGTGCTATATAGAGTTAGAGATCTATTAAATGATAAAGCAATGTACAGTATTTGTTGTACAATTCAACCTGGAGAGACTCACACAACAAGAGAGAAGAGTACAATTAAAAGGTTTTGTTGATTAGAGTTTATTTGGCGCTCGGGCCCCGGCGGAGGGCATGCATGCCGGACCACTGAGAGCTTGAATGTCCGGCATAGAGAGATAGATTATGGATATCTTCCCCCCGGGACCCTTAACCCGGTGGCGACGTCGGGGATCGTAGACATCCAACTTATCCCACCGGTACNTCGTAAATGAGCCCATGAGGTTCAATAAGATTTACCTGACTAAATAAAGGTTGAGTGAATGAAAAAATTAACCAACGCTAAAAAGGCTCCTTAGAGAGGTTTTTTAAAATTCATTTTTAATATTGGGTTAAAATGTTGTCTGGCTGAGAGTCATTCATATCAGATACTCTGAGTATCAGATCTCCTGAAATCCCACAGGATCATGAAATATCTATTAATATCATGCAACAGCTATAACTTCTCAACATAACACGAGTTTTGCTTAAAACTCTGGCATGAAAGTCAGCTGGAGATACGCATTCCTTAAATAAAAATGCAAACCTTTCATTTTTTTTCCCTCATGATCTAAATATATCTATTCAACAGCATTATAGTGTAACTGAATTATGGCTTTATTACTATTCTTGTTGTAATGTTTGTTTTTATATAAAAACAGCAGCATAATCAAATATGCTGAAGAAACATAACTGCAGCTAAAACTTACGACATGCTTTTTTTTTTTTTTCAAAAGCAATCTAATGTTTTAAAAATCATTTTGAATCAAACGTCTTGTTTTTGTTTTTTAAACCCTCTTTGAGCTCCACCTGGCTGCAAACTCTTGCCTTCCCAGTCTCCTGCAGAAAACATCAATAAAGCAGATGTGAGCTGAGGTTTTTTTCTCTTTATATCATTATAGGATGTCTAATCTGATCTTCCTTCTTTCTTAGACTTTTATTTCAGATGAGTTTTACGACTGAGCTGATACTAATTAGATTCCAGGTCGTGCTGTGGAAGAAAGAATGGATGATAATTACACATGAAATCCCCATCTCTCCAAACACAGACCAATCCGTCTCACACAGATGTGGGCAGGAACACTTGCCTTTGAAGATCTGAACCCAGAACATTTATATGTATAAGGCCACACAGGCTGAACCTCCAAAAGACCAGCAACAACCTTTTATCCTTAACAGAAAAACTTACTTCTCATTAGAACATCCCACTGCTCTGATTTTAATAGTTAAATCATTGTCACTGAAAAATCCTGTGCCTGGTTATTAAAAAAAAACATACCGTGTTTTTCGGATTATAAGGCGCACTTAAAATCCTTTAATTTTCTCAAAAATTGACAGTGAGCCTTATAATCCGGTGCAATTTATGAATGAATTTTGGTTGTGCTCTGACCTCGAACTGATTTTATGTGGTTATTGTTAGCCTGGTTAAAACCAGACCCTTGTCCTTCACTTCGCTTTGTACTAGGGTCTGGGACTTCTCTCATAGACAAGGATTTCTCCGGTAGATTTTTGACCGGACCAATCAGAGAACAGAAGGCGGATTACCGGACCAATCAGAGAACAGAAGGCGGAGTTTTGAACGACGTCGACTGACGTCGTCAGTTAAAATGGCTGCCGCCACGAAGGAATTTTCATGAAAACAAGGTAAAAAACTATTATTTCTTTGCTGAGAAAAAATATATTTCTTAGCTGACGTTATATCAGAAGTGTTCCTGAGCTTAACAGTTCCTAAATCAATTCACGAAATGGTCAAATCTGCTGGATTTAAATAGTTTCGGTTTGACATTTTCCAAACAGCCTCGGGTGCGCTACGAAAATAAATGATAAAAAATCGAATTTTATCTCAAATGTTTCATCCAGGCCAACAGTCAGTAAATTAGAGCCATATAATTACACACTGGTAGCAGAAAAAATATCCACCGAGTGGTTTCTGAGCTATTTATCTGAATAGCCTGGACCTCGCCAGGCTAAACTAACAAAACTCTGCCTTCTGTTCTCTGATTGGTCCGGTCAAAAATCTACCGGAGAAATCCTTGTCTATGAGAGAAGTCCCAGACCCTAGTACGAAGCGAAGTGAAGGACAAGGGTCTGGTTTTAACCAGGCTATGTTATTGTCAATGAGTTTAATAAAGTTAGACTTATTTGACTGTTTTGTTTTTGCTTAATGTGCCTTGTAATCCGGTGTGCCTTATAGTCCTAAAAAGATGGTACATAGTTTGTTTGAAAGATCCGTACAACAAATAAATTAAAAACCTTCTCGTAATTTCCAAAAATGTGCTGACCTAACCTTTTACACATTTTATAAATCAAGCGTGTATTCAGAGTCAGAGTCAGAGAGAGAGAGTCTTTATTGTCATTTGCACCGCATGTGGTACATGTGATGAAAACGAGATTATGTACACGGGGTCCCAGTTACATCCAACAACAAATGCAAGAGAAAAACAGTAATAACAACTAGAATTAACTAAGAGAAACATCAACTAGTAATACACTAAGCCCTAAAGTGGTGGAAAAACATCATTATAAACAGCAGCACGAACATGAGTCTGTATGAGCAGATCATGGTGTTGAAGGCAGATGTGAAGTCCACAAAGAGCAGACGCACGTATGAGTCCTTCTGATCCAGGTGGGTGAGAGCACTGTGGACCACAGAGGAGATGGCGTCCTCTGTTGATCGGTTCTCGCGGTATGCATATTGATGAGGGTCCTCGTTGATGTTGACGGTTGCCTTGATGTGGGACATGACCAGTTTCTCAAAACATTTAGCGACTATCGGGGTGAGGGCCACTGGTCTATAGTCATTCAGACCAGTCACTGTGGAGCTCTTTGGGACTGGGATGATGGTCGCGGTCTTCAGGCAGGTGGGAACTGACTCCAGTGCAAGTGAGGTGGTGAAGATGTCAGCCAGCACCTCACAGAGCTGGTCCGCACATTCCTTCAGAACTTTCCCTGGGATGTTGTCTGGTCCGGTTGCTTTATGAGGATTAATCTTTCTGAGACTGCCTCTCACTTCTGCTGCGGACACCCTGAGATGCTCTTCATCTGGTGATGAGGTGAGTCTGGTGCTAGCTGGTCTGTTTGGATCATCAAAACGTGCATAAAACTTATTGAGGGCATCAGGCAGAGATGGGTCCCTGGGGCATTGTTTGTTCTTGCCTTTGTAATCTGTTATGCATTTAATACCCTTCCACATGCTCCGTGGGTCTTGTGAGGTGAACTGTCCCTCGATCCTCTGTGCATACGTGGCCTTGGCCTTCTTAATACCATCCCCCAGTTCTTTCCTGCTCTTTCTCAGCTCCTCTGTAACTCCGGATTCAGGTAACCTACAAATGTTTAGAGGCTGTTGTTGGACCTAAAATCCATCCATCCATTATCTGCTGCTTGTTCCAATCGGGTCGTGGGGCAGCTTGAGCTAGGAGGCACAGACATCTCTTTCCACAGCCACCTCTTCCAGCTCTTCTGGGAAAAGTCCAAGACGTTCCAAAGCAAGTCAAGACATTGTCTCTCTAACATGTCCTGGGTCATCTCCTCCCCACTGGACATGCCTGGAACACATCCAGGTCTTCAAGGAGCCGTCAAGGGAGCATCCTTACCAGATGCTCGAAAAACTTCAACTGTTTCCTCTCGATGTGGAGGAGCAGCGGCTTTATTCTACTGTCCTGCCCGTGTACAGGTTTCTCAGTCTTTTAAAAGATGTGAAAAATGGGGTGGGGGTGGGGGGTGCTTTTTCGACAAAGTACCGGGTAACTACTAGATTTTAAATTCTCTATATTTTGATCATTTTATCATGCCAATAAGTCAGAGTCAGAGAGTCTTTATTGTCATTTGCACCGCATGTGGTACATGTGATGAAAACGAGATTATGTACACGGGGTCCCAGTTACATCCAACAACAAATGCAAGAGAAAAACAGTAATAACATCTAGAATTAACTAAGAAAAACATCAACTAGTAATACACTAAGCTAATATAGTGGAAAAACATCATTATAAACAGCAGCACGAACATGAGTCTGTATGAGCAGATGGTCACAGATGAACACAGCAACAAGAAAACAGATCAGCATCAGCATGATGTGATATTTTGCAGTGATTATTCTTATTATTTATTTATTCATGAGTCTAACAGCCTCAGGGTAGAAGCTGTTCCTCAGTCTAGTGGTTCTACATTTGATGCTCCTCAACCTCCGTCCTGAGGGGAGTGGGGCAAAGAGTGAGTGTGCTGGGTGAGTGAGGTCTTTCATGATGCAGGTGGCTCTTTTCCTGCATCTGGAGGTGTAAATGTCTGTGATGGTGGGGAGACTGACTCCGACAGACCTCTGTGCAGCCTTCACCACTCTCTGTAGAGCTTTCCTCTCTGCAACTGTGCAGCCTCCATGCCACACATTGATGCTGGAGCACAGGACGCTTTCCACTGCACACCTGTAGAACGAGGTGAGAACTGGGCTGCTCAGACCAGCACGTCTCAGTCGTCTGAGGAAGTAGAGTCTTTGATGACCTTTCTTGATCAGGCTGGTGGTGTTGTTGCTCCAGCTGAGGTTATCATTCAAGTGTACACCCAAGTATTTGTAGCTGGAGACCACTTCCACTGCAGATCCACCTATTTTCAGTGGGGCGTGGGTGTGTTTATTCCTTCTGAAGTCCACAATCATCTCCTTTGTCTTCTTCACATTCATGTGAAGATTATTCTCTTTGCACCAGCTCTCCAGGTGTTCCACCTCCTGTCTGTAGCTGGACTCATCATTGTTTGTGATGCATCCCACCACCGCTGTATCATCTGCAAACTTAACAATATGACAGCCTGGATGTGTGGCTGTACAATCATATGTGAGCAGAGTGAACAGAAGAGGGCTCAGCACACATCCTTGAGGAGAGCCAGTGCTGAGGGTTATGGTGGAGGAGGAGAAGTTGTGAATCTTCACTGACTGTGGTCTGTCTGTTAAGAAGTCTAGTACCCAGTTACAGATGGAGGGGCTTAGTCCAAGTGTAGATAGTTTGTCTATCCGAGTTTGGGGGATCATGGTGTAATAACAATTACCTTTTGTGGCATACAACTTATAGATCAGTGCTGATTCTGTGACAAGTTAACAAATGACTTGGTCAGTTCTGCACTTTAAGATATTTGTTGTGAAACACACACTCACACACACACACACACACACACAAAGTTTGTACAGGAAGAAAACTCAAACCACATGAATTACTAAACACGAGGCCAAAGTTGTGCAAAGATCACACTAGCAAAGGTCTCTTTCTTCTCTATTTAAATTTTTTTTGATGAATTTCACATAAACTGTCTTGTGTTAAAACTCACATCGTCTTTTATTCATGCCTGCTTTGTTCAGTTTCTTACACCGTTTTCTTTTAACTCTGCTCTTCCGACATAGCTCTATGTAAACATTTACATGGAGGTCATCAGCTTTAAAATATTTTTCTGTGTTTTACTTATTTAAAAGTGGCATTCAGAACATTTGAAACAGGGTTCTGTGCAAGGGGAATAAATAACCAATATCCTCCTTGTTGAGGGTTAGTAAGTCTGATCGGACAGGCTTGTCTGAGTGGGGTTAACAAAGTGGCTTGCTGGTAGTTGTTTTGAACTATAGGCAAAAAAAAAAATCTTATTGGTTCATGCAAATGCTATTTTATAAACATTTACATACATCAGGTTTGAATAATATTGGTTATTATGGCAGAAATGTTGTGCTATTCCTGCAGGAAATGCAGCTAGATGCTATTGTCACTAGTGTTATAGAGTACCTTCAGAATTCAATGCAGCTATGGCAAACTGGAGGTGATGTAAGAGGTTTAATCGCCCACGACCAGAAGTGAAAGGCAGGAGATAACAGCCTCACCTGCCTCCCCTGACTGCACGTCACTGGCATATGACTGGCACACATAGGTTGAGAAGCATGTTCTTGCATGTTAAACTTTTGGAAACACAAGTTAACTCACCGGCTGCCAAAGGTGAGAGATGACAATGTTATTGCCTGTCTCAGTGTGTATTTGTTTATGGTGAGTTTACAAAATAAATCATGAACTACTGGAAAGATTTTAATAAAACTAACTATTAATTTTTATAAGATACATGTGATTGTTGTGTATTTATTTTTATAAAACGAATAAATAAATAAATAAATAAACTAAAACAAAA
>JBBPBX010017909.1:0-46251 GCA_038048925.1 Garcialebias charrua
TACATATATATATATATATATATATATATATATATATACATATATACATATATATATATACATATATATATTTATATATATATATACACAAAGTAAATGCAAGTATTTATTTTCAATTTATAATTCAATTACATATTCAACAAACTGGGTTAATTGTTAACTTTATGAATTATTACTTCATAATAGGATACTTGAATGAATGAATTAAATAATAATTGGCTACACTGAAGTGAAGCTTGAAGTGGCCCATGGGCCACCAGTTGACAATCATAGTTTTAACAGGTTTTGCGGCTCCACAGACATTTTATTTAGCGTGCAAAGGGGCAGAAATGGCTCTTTTGATCATGAAGGTTGCAGACCCCTGGTCTAGTTCCTACTGAAAACCAAAGGTATTCTTGAATTTTTACATATTGCCCATCGTCTTTCATACCAGAGCTTTAAATATATTACCGTACTTTCCTATAACACCGTGCAGACTGTTGGATGCTCAAAGTATGCACTGTGGAGGACTCTCATTTACCACCACACCAAATTTGATCTAAATTTCCTTAAGAATGACTTTTCAGTCAGTTTTGTGTTGGCTAAGGGCAATTAGCTGTGGCAGCCATCTTAAAGGGAATTGACTCCAAATGTTGAACAATTGGAGATGTATATCCAATAATTTCATTCGGAAAGTTTAATCGAAATGCGTTCAGTAATTCATTCGATGTTTTGCTAACAGTTGACTAAAAGTTAAAGCAAACCCTTTAAGTCCAATATGTCAATCTCAAATATATTTTGTGTAGCTGGCATGGCCTTTAAAAATAGAGTCAGCTCATCCATCTATGAAATCTGTCACTTGATTGACAGACAGGGCAGCCAGTCTGAGGCCCCATTTACACGACGTGAAACGTTCGGCCGTGCATTTACAGACAACAAGTGCAAAGTTTTTCTGCTCTAACAGTTATAATAAACATACAGTAACAGTTATACAGTATTTATTATAACAGTTATAATAAATGTCAGAGAGCAGAGTGTTTTTGTGCTGCTCACCCTTTTTCAGCGAGCAAAACTGATAAAATCCAGTTACAAAGAGTTTTCACCAGTTTGGATGTAACTGTCATGCAGACACTGCATGTGCAATGACTGCATCTGAGCCTTGCATCAGGGTTGCCAGATAAACTCTAAATCTCTCATTCACCCCCTCCTTTTCTGTGCACATGTTCAACAAACACACCTCATCTTAGAATTTCTTTTTTCAGCACATATGACAGTTTAGGTCAAAGCACTATCATTTTAAAGCCACAGTTCTATAGTTTATAATGGCTTATCTGGCAACTTGACTGACATGGAAACTACAGTGTTTTCATGTAAGCCCGCTCATTTTTTGTTTGTTACCCCCAATAAACGTTGAAAAAAAAAAACCACAAACGTTTCCAGAGCTTGTTCTCATGTGAACGGGGCCTTATAGCAGGCCACTTTGACCTGGTCATTTTAAAAGGAGCTCCATGATGAAAAAGTGTGGACACCCCTGGTTTAAGCAAATATATCAAGCAATGTGTGGTGTTCAGACCTCAGAGCATGTGTTGAGGAGGATGTTCAGTTAAAGCCACTCTCAAATTTTAGCTCAATATCTATTAAATTGACCGAGGTGTTGCAATTTTGTATTTTTTTTACATTAGTTGGCTGATAGCATCTTGCATGGCTAGATTCTCAAGTTAATCGGTTGAATTCGTTTATATAAAGATAATTCTTATTTGCTGCCAACATGCACGTCCAGATTTTTCATGCAAACAACAGTTTGGAGCAACATCCTTGACCAAATTGCTGAAAAGAGGCAATTATCAGTTCCACAATCAAAATACTTGTGATTAATCTTTATCCCCGCGCCTTCAGTCACCAAATTACAGCCAGGGTAATTATGAATCGGTTCCTTACCATCGAGTTCCACATGTGTGCATTTTACGAGGAAATCTGGCTGCGGAGTCGCTATCGGAGGTGCCCGCTGTGACGGGAAAGGATTCACTTCAGTTCCGCAAAGACTAGCAACAGCTGTGAAGTGTGACCCTGACTGAAGATCAGGCGCAGGACTCGCAGCGACAGAGCGAGTCTTGGTATAATCGGGTCAGCCCGTCGCACCGCCGGCGACTTTCAGTCGACCCAACAGGAAACCGTGGCTTCAGAAATGAGCGCCAGTTGCTCAGAGGGCGGTTAGGTGTTGAATATAAATGTGAATTATGGAGAGTTGTTACAATATTTAAACTTCCTGCCAGTTTCTTGAGATTTATCATTTAAATCCCAGCAATTCTGCAAGTTTTCTCTCAGGCCTTGTTGACCCATAAAAGATTCAGATGCTTTATGAGTCTTTCTGGTGCTTACAGCGCATATTCTCAGGCACGCATTTATATGTAAAATGCCGACAGTTCTGAAGGAATATTTGTTCAGCGTGATACATACTCGAAAAACAGGTTTCTTGTGCCCTATACAGTACATGTTTGTGAGGTTATTCTTTATACTGAAAGGACTTTTGTGGGGGTTGCGGTGATATTTTAGCCATTTTAAAATGGGGTTTTCTGGAAAGGTTATAAACATTTTACATCTTACCTGTTGGGATGTTGCATAAAGTGTAAATAACAGAAAACCAATGATCTGTACATTTCATAGACCCATATTTTGGGCTCAAGAAAACATAGCAGCACGATGGCTCAGCGGTTAGCACTGTTAACTCACAGCAAGAAGGTCCTGGGTTCAATCCCTGGTTGGAACTGGAGTTTTTCTAGGTGGAGTTTGCATGTTCTTCTTGTGCTTGCATGGATTTTCTCCTGTTTCCTCCCACAGATCAAAACATGCATGTTAGATCAGGCATCCCTGAGATCTATGATCTGAATGGGATTTGCCAGGTTAAATAAAAGGGTAATAAAAAACAACAGCAAACAGACATCAAAGTTCATGCTCAATAATCCAGGTAACAAATCCAACAATGGTCAGCCAGGTCATCGGGACAGTTTTTTGGAATTTTTTTAACCTGGATGATTGAACATGAACTTTGATGTCTTGAACCACTTTGGCTGTGGTTGCCTGCCTGAGAGGAGTTAACGGGGCAGAGGACAGCCCCGAGAAGCCATCTTATCACCAGCAAGCTGGTTGGTCCACTATAAGAGTGTTTGGGACGCCTCAGACTGATGAAGCCCTTCAGATGGAGGGTGAAACATCATCAACAACAATAATAACAAAAAGAAACCGTCCAGATGACCTGACTGGATAGCAAACAGACCAAATGTATCAGAAATGGCACTAAGTTTGAATTTTATGGCAGCGACACATCCCAAAACGTTGTTCCATGCAGGACAGGTTGTTCCATGCCCATTTTTCTTTCTGTGAAGCATCCCGTCGTTGGACGTTTTAAAGGGAATGTGGTCCCGTTCTGGTCGGATGGAGCATGCAGTACTACTGTTCAGCAGATTCTTTTCCAAATCTTTTGTTTCACGGCACATCAAAAGGCAGGTCAGTTCAGCACGTAAAGCCATGCTGTTGTAATGGACACAGAATGTGGTTAGCATTGTTTTTGCTGACATATGCAAGGCTTTCCTTTGGAAAATGCATCTGTATTGTTCTAAATCCCGTTTATGTCATTTTCCATTGATGTTGCATTTCCTGATGTAAGCTGCACATTCCAGAGTCACTAATGCACACCCATACCATCAGAGAAGCAGCTTTTTGCGCTGACAACAGGCCAGATGGTTCCTCTCTTCTTTAATACAAAGGACATGGTGCCTGTGTTTCTGAAAGTAATGTAAAATTTTGATTCCTTACCCCACAGAACAGTTCTCTTTGCATCAGTCCATTTTAAACCAACTTTGATCCAAAGAAGAAGATGGCAGTGAATCCGGTCTATCTATCTATCATGTTTACAGACAAGGATCTGTGGAAGTGTTCCTGAGCCCATGCAGTGACGTCCAGAACAGAACCAGACCCGTATTTAATGCAATGGCCCCTGAGGGCCAAAAGATCCCAACCATCTAATATTGACATTAATCCTTATTGTTTGAGCTCAGATGTTTCAGCAGATTAGTCTAATCTTCTGATGATGTTATGAAGATGATGGGAGATGTCGACTGAACCTCTGCCCGTCTTTACTTCTGTGGCATTCAACCTTTTTAAGTATTTTTATTTCCAGTCCTCACCTGTTGACGGTTAACCTACCGTATTCTCTGACGTATAAGTCACACCTTTTTGCCTACATTTCTAAGCCCTGCGACTTATAGGCCGGTGCGACTTATACGTCGATTTTTTCAATATTTTGGTCATAATTTGACTTTGGTCAAAAACTCCAAAAATGGTGCAGTACCAGTTTCGGCCGCTATGGGCGCTAAGAAACCCTTTACAGTACCTACACTGTTGACATCTGCCTGGTCCAAAAATGGTGCAGTGACACAGAAGATGAAGACTTCAATGGTTTTGAATAAATAAATAAAAACCATAAAATAAATACAGTATCTGTTTCTGTCATCATTTTAAACTGAGACACGTTTTTTACTGTAATGTCAGCTAATAAAAATATATTTTTATGTGTTTATCTTTAAAGATAAATGATGAAAGACACAAAATATACAAAAATTATGTTCATTTATTAATGAAAAGTTCAACTAAGACACATCAAACAAAATACTGTAGTTTTTATGTGATAATCTTGTCAAAAGTCCTTCCAAACAATTTGGCAGCCAGTCCAAAATAATGTTCATTTATTAATGAAAAGTTCAACTAAGACACATCAAACAAAATACTGTAGTTTTTATGTGATAATCTTGTCAAAAGTCCTTCCAAACAATTTGGCAGCCAGTCCAAAATAATGTTCATTTATTAATGAAAAGTTCAACTAAGACACATCAAACAAAATACTGTAGTTTTTATGTGATAATCTTGTCAAAAGTCCTTCCAAACAATTTGGCAGCCAGTCCATTTTGGGCAAAACACCAGTTCACGTGAGGTGCGACCTATAGGCCGGTGAGACTTATACGTTGATTTTTCAATTTAATTGGGCATAATTAGGTTGGTGCGACTTATACTCCGGTGCGACTTATACGCCGACGAATACGGTAATTAGTTGCAAACTGCTTCTCCAGCTGTTTCTGATTCAGACCACTAACTTTTAAAGCCTTTTGGTAACACTTTCACAGATTTTTTTGGTACTAAGATACTGCCATCCATCCATCCATCCATCCATCCATCCATCCATCCATCCATCATCTTTTTCTTGTTCTGAAGTCAGGTCGCGGGGGCAGCAGCTTGGCCAGACATCTATTTACCTCCTCCAGCTCTTCTGGGAGGACTCCAATATGTTCCCAGACCAACTGAGAGACATACAGTAGTCTCTCCAGCGTGTCCTGGCTCTTCCCTGGGGTCTCTTCCCAGCTGGACATGCCTGAAGCACCTCTCTAGGAAGGCACCCAGGAATCATCCTTATTAGATGCATGAAGCACCTCAGCTGGCTCCTCTCGATGTGGAGGAGCAGTGGTTCTACTCTGAGTCTCTCCTGATGACAGAACTTCTCACCCTTTCTCTAATGGAGAGTCCATCTACCCTGCAGAGGAAAATCATTTCAACCTCCTGTGTCCACGATCTCATTCTTTCAATCACTAAGAGTTTGTGGCTATAGGTGAGGGTAGGAACGTAGATGGACCAGTAAACAGAGAGCTTCTCCTTACAGCTCAGCTCCCTCTTCACCACAATGGACCAGCACAGAGTCCACAATACTGCAGACACTGCACCAATCTTTCAGTCAATCTCACGCTCCATTCTTCTTTCGCTCATGAACAAAACTGAGATACTTGAATCCCTCCACTTTAGGCAGAACCTCACCCTCGACCTGAAGAGAGAATGAGTGATCCTGACATTTCCCCACAAAATGAACAAATTTTCAGTTGCATCCAGATACATTTACTGCCTTCCATTGTGAATAAAATTAGGTTTTGTAAGATTTGCAAATCATTGCATGCGGGTTTTAATTAAACTGGACAACGTATCCCATCCTTTTAAGAATATGGTTGTAAAATTATATTTTGATTCACTGACAAGGTCACCACACCTGCTAAAATAAACCAATTAATACGGTGAAATGACAAAACCATTCTGCTGTAAAATCACACCACAAGTATGACTCGTAAGACATTTATTTACAATTTTTTCAGTTACACTTTAAGCTTGACGATCTCGTTTCATTTGTGGATGATTTAAAGACGGTTTGGCTCATTGAATAAAACAGCTGAAGCACACTATTGACCAGCAAACGTATAGTTCACAATCTACAAGCTCGTGTACTTTTTTCATAAGCTGGCGTCGCCCTAAACAGAACGAAAAGGTCAGTGAATATTGGAATGCCACCGTGGCCTTAATTTTCACTGCACCACATGAGCTATGAAAAGACCTTTTCTCTTTTTCAAACTGCAGAACCTTTTTAAATGAATGCGAGTCCATTTTTTTGGGGACCAGCACATAATAAAACAAGTACCGGTAACTGAATGAAAATGTTTTGAATGAACAGACAGGTAACTCAGACACAGCTGTGAACTTTTGTCCAGCTTGTAAATAACAAAGTCCAACTCGCATTAGGCCAAACTTATCATCATTATTATTAATAGATTATGTTGTCTTGTTGAAGGGAGAGTAATTAATTCATGAGCAAGGTTGTTAATCTTTAAAACTCAAAAGCCAAAACAACATTTTTTCAGCTATATTGTTTGTACTCATGAATGTGCCTTCCCAACAAATTAAACAAATTAAATTAAATTCTGGGCTGGTTGAATAAAGAAAAGTTGATATCTAATTTTAATAGATGAAGCACAACACATAAGAACAAAATGCACATTGGATTCAGAACGCAAAGTTAAAATTCAGACTTTCAAAGTGCTGTGGTTGTAAAATAAATAAAGTGTTGACTCAAAGTTTGGAAACCTATAAAACATCACAACTACAACAAAACTTCCAAAAAGGACCATGTTTTTAGGTAAACAAGGAAGAAATGGGTTCCTCTAGACTCGAGGACCTGACTGTTAGTGACATGATCTGCTTGGTAAAGAGTTGAACCCACGTGCAGTGGCAGGAGTTTCAGGGATAAAATAATTTATTTTAACTACTGTATAACAAAACAAAGTGCTGACAGGGCAACAAAAACACATGACAGGAGATGACAGGTGGAACAGACAGACCATGAAAGGATAATGCCTGGATACCAGAGAGGTGAAATGACACAGACTATATGCAGATACTAAGGGGCAGATATACAGTAATAAGATTTCATCTTCTTTCTGCTCCTTTCATTTTATCCTACTTGTATTCTTGTATCTGATGAAACTATCTTGTATTGTTCTTTTAAAATGAATGAATAAACATCAAAATCAAATCAAAGATACTAATGAGGCTGAGTGGGAAACACCTGGGGTGATTGGGATTCAGGACAGGTGTGACAGGTTGCAGGTCGCTTTCGTAAATGAGCCCATGAGGTTCAATAAGATTTACCTGACTAAATAAAGGTTGAATGAATGAATGAATGACAGGAGCAGAAACACGAGGAAGAGAAAAACACAGGGAGGTGCAGAAAACACAGAAACAGACAGAAACCTCTCTGTGTCCAAAACTACATTTTTTGTATTTGATGAATTTATAAAAGGTGTTCCGATGTTAACGTTTCATGCTAAAATATTATACGTTCCATTCTTTCGTTAAACAATCAGTGCTTTTACAACAGACGTCTCTGTTATGGATGATGGTTGGACCAAAGTGTGCAGAGCAGCAGGTGACAGGAAGGCAGGTTCAAATCCACAAAAAATAATTAAACCTTTTACCAAAAGGACTGAACAGGTGTGAGGATTTGACACAACTGAGGAGCTGCAGGAGTGTCAGCGCTGGGCGTGGTGATTCTGAATGGAAACAGCTGGGTCAATGGATGGCTGACAGGTGTGTGAGGAAGAGGGGAGCTATGGGCATGGAACAAACAAAAAAATTGTCAGGCTGAGCAAGTATCAAGAAAAAAATCAGGCTACAGCCCATTTCACTTTACACAGATATTTACATTGAATTTTATGGATAAGCAGCAGCTAGCTGTAGCACTTCCAGTGCAACTTGTAGAAGTGGCATTTGCGATCAACTGCTATGAAGATGTTTAAGGTTCAAGGAGACTATATTGTCTGGTGGTGTCAGTGGTGTGGATGAGCTTCCCAGTCCAGTCCTTCCCAATCCCAGCTGCTGATGTGCTTTCTTGATCAGACTGGTAGTGTCCAGGTGAGGTTGCTACTCAGGTGCACAACCAAGTACCTATAACTGGAGACCAAATTGAGGACCATGGGAGACCGAGCATTCTGTGTGGCTGCCCCCCGCCTGTGGAACTCCCTCCCTGACGACCTGAGAGCTCCACAGTCACTGGTTGACTTTAAAAGCAGCATAAAGACCTTTCTTTTTAAGCAAGCCTATTCTGCCTCCACATGATTTTATCTTTGATCTTAGCTGATATCATTATTGATTTTACTTGATTTT
The DNA here is from genome assembly GCA_038048925.1 of Garcialebias charrua. Taxonomy (NCBI): domain Eukaryota; kingdom Metazoa; phylum Chordata; class Actinopteri; order Cyprinodontiformes; family Rivulidae; genus Garcialebias; species Garcialebias charrua. Next base: position 8,509 of record JBBPBX010017909.1, read on the forward strand.
ATCACTTGTTTTATTTTATTTATTTTTTAAGCAAGCCTAATCTGCATCCACATGATTTTATCTTTGATCTTAGTCGATATTATTATTCAGTGGTGGGCAACGCTAATCAAAAAATTAGTTCCACAATTTCTAAAACGCTTATTAATTTTTTTAGGTCCACAATTTCAAAAGCACAAATGTCTTATGAAAATTAGGGGAAGCTAATCTAATCCGCTATTTATATTCGACAATTGGTAGCCGGCAGCGTTATGCAATATTTGCACTACACTGCCAACTGAAAAGTAACTAAAATGATCCTAAAAGGATGAAATTACAAAAATCAAAGGATTTATTTAATACTTTACGTACATATATTCTATTCGGCCACAAAATTAACAAAAAAGAGAATGATCTTTTAATCCCTAAGACCACTTTTAAATCTCAAATACACGGGTGTGTCGCCACCGCATTTATACATAAAAGTAACCCAAATACATAAAACTAACGACTCACCGTCGAATGGTCGACACAAAACACACAATAAAATCCTCCGGCCACGTTAATTTGGCTTGAAACAGCGGGGTTCTCTGCGGATTTATCCATTAGTAACCCAGCACAACCAACCAGCTAGATACAGAGTTAGCGTCCAGTTCACCTCTGACCCGGAAGATGTCAACATTCTAAAGGCAGTCAACAGATTTAATGAAAAGTAACTAAAATACATAAAACTAATGACTCACCGTCGAGTGGTCGACACAAAACACACAATAAAATCCTCCGGCCGCGTTAATTTGGCTTGAAACAGCGGGGTTCTCTGCAGATTTATCCAAGAAACCTAGCACAATCAGCTAGCCACAGAATTAGCCTCCGAGTTCACCTCTGACCCGGAAGATGTCAAGATGGAATAGTCCATTTTTAGTAGGGGGATAAAGAAATCGACCGGTTTTTGTATTGCGTATTTAATAATCGTTTTCATCGTAACTATAATTATTTTTATGTTAAATGTACATTAACAAGCAGGATCAATGTTAGGGATGTAGGTGACTGGCCGGGACGGGGCCGGGGCCCCTGCTGAAATGGGATCCCCAGGCACATGGTAGATCCGAGTCTGTTCTCCGCTCTGCTCCCTCCCCCTCCAACCCTCCCTCCTCTCTGCTCTTTACGGTGAGGGAGGGGAAAAAGGTAAAACAAGCAGCTACGGAGCCAGCATAAGAGCTTGTAAATAAGTTTATTGGTTTTTACTGATAGATAATTAGTTATTAGCGGTACTGCATTTTAAATAAAAATAGCACAAATCCGCTTATGAATTATAAAAGTTAGTCAAACCACAAAAACGCTGACAAAAAGTTTAGGTCCACTGTAAGCGGATTAGCGCTTTAGCGCTCTCTAGCGGTCTGTGCCCACCACTGTTATTATTGATTTTATTTGATTTTATCACTTGTTTTATTTTAATCTTTGCTTTGTTGCACTTTGTAGCACTTTGAATATTTTTATTAATGAAAAGTGCATTATAAATGGAATTCATTATTATTATTATTACCACTTTCACCACAGATCCTCCTATGTTTGGCGGTGGGGTGGGGGGTGGGTGTTTGCTCCGTCTGAAATCCACAATCATCTCCTTCATCTTCTTCACGTTGATGCGAAGGTTGTTCTTCCTGCACCAGCTCTCCAGGTGTTCCACCATTGTTTGTGATGCATCCCACCACCGTTGTATTGTCTGCAAACTTTACAAAATGACAGCCTGGATGGATCAGTGTGCAGTCATATGTGAGCAGAGTGAACAGGAGGGGGCTCAGCACACAGCCCTGAGGGGAGCCAGTGCTGAGGGTTAAGGTGGAGGAGGATAAGTTGTGGATCCTCACAGACTGCAGTCTCTTGGTTACGAACTCCAGCACCTTCAAAGTCGAAGTCAAAGTTAACTTTATTGTCAAAACTGCAATATGTACAGGACATACACAGGATTGAAATTGCATTTCTCCCAGTCCATCGGTGCAACAGTAACCATTTAAACACTAAAACACTAAAACATTTAATAAACATAACCTGTTTGCATAGGAAGGGTATTAGTGTAGGCAGTTTGTCCATCAGGGTCTGGGGGATCATGGTGTTGAAGGCGTATGTCAAGTCCACAAAGAGCATATGAACATAGGAGTCCTTCTGATCCAATGAGAGCAGTGTGGACCACAGAAGGGATGGTGTCTTCTGTCGATCGATTCTTGCGATGTGCATACTGGTGTGTGTTAGAGGCGTTTAAAAGTCCTTATGTTTTTAACTTTTTCCTTTATGTTTTATCATTTTAAACATTACTGTACTTTTATGCTTCATCAAGTATCTTTAAAACATTACTTTTTAGTTCATCAAGTGTCTTGAGTTTCACAGGGTTTGTTGTGACCTGACCTTGTTCCTGTTTTAATCGGTGCACAAAGCTGATTGTCAGAAACTGTTCATGCCTGCACACACTTAGTTTCCCAAGAACAGACAAAACACAAAATGTTCAGCTCCAGTTTATTGCCTGAGAAGATGTGACGTAATTGGTAACTGATGTGTTTGGCCTTGATGATTACTGTTTGTCTCTGTTACTTGCCTGAATAAAAGACTGACTCAAATCTTAGAAAGTCGGAGTACATCCTGACCCTGGTCAGTGGTGGATTTCCCTCTTTGCAAAGAGCCGCTCAAAATCTCACGCTGTTGTCTTGCGTGAATCATTTTATTTTAGGTTCAAGGGGAAAAAAACTATCAGTGTGGATCCTCACTGATGTCGATGAAAGCTTTAGCCATTGACTTGGGAGCTGGGGATGAGGTGTGCTGCTCATAGACCTCATCTCCAGCTCCCCGGGCGCTTTCTATAGCTGCCCATTGCACCACCTGGTGGTGGTTGGGTTAAATGCAGAGACAAATTTCGTCTTGTATGGAAACATACACCGATGACAAGTCCCCAGGTTCGAACCCCAGTCACGGCATACCTTGTGGTGTCTATGGGCGGCACACCTCATCCCCAATTGCCCCCCGGGCGCTTTCAATAGCTGCCCATTGCCCCACCTGGTGGTGGTTGGGTTAAATGCAGAGACTAATTTCGTCTTGTATGGAAACATACACAGATGACAAATGTGACATTATTATTATTATTATTATTATTATTATTATTATTATTATTATTATTATTATTATTATTATTATTATTATTATTATTATTATTATTCCAGTCTTTCAATGCATTTTGTGACTATTGGGGTGAGGGCTACTGGCCTATAGTCATTCAGTCCAGTCACTGCACTTCATTTTGAGGCTGGAGTTGTTTTAAGACATTAGAAATGTGTTTTGGTTTTGGCCTTGCTTGGATGAGTTCATCAGTCTGGTCCAAACTAATGTAATTTCCTCTAATCTTGGGTTTTTATAGCACTCTTTACAACAGATAAGATATTAAATGCTCATAACTTTCCACAGAACCCATCTTCACACAACGAGTTGATGAAATTCACTCTCTCTGTCTTTTTTGCAGTGCTGACATTTTAAACTGACGTTAAGTACGAGAACAGCAGTACATCCAGTGAGCAAAGGCAAACTTTTATCAAAATTGAAGTTACAGCAACATTCATCCTTTTTGGTTGACTAAATATAGTTCTAAAATTGGAAAGGACGGCATGGTGGGACAGTGGTTAGAAATGTTGCCTTACAGTCAGAGGGTCATAGGTTCATCTCTCTGCCTTTCTGTGTGTTTACATGTTCTCCCTGTGCATGTGTGGATTTTCTCCTGGCATTAATGTGTAAATGGTTGTTTGTTTTGTTTGTCTCTTTGTGTCCTTGTGATGGACTGGTGACCTGTCCAGGGTGTCCCTGTGATGGACTGGAGACCTGTCCAGGGTGTCCCTGTGATGGACTGGTGACCTGTCCAGGGTGTCCCTGTGATGGACTGAGGACATGTCCAGGGTGTCCCTTGCTTCTTGCACAGTAATAGCAGGACATGGGCACCAGTGACCCCCGCAACCAAAGCAGGAAGAAGTGGGTAAAGCTAATGGATGGATGGATGGATGGATGGATGATGGATGGATGGATATTGAACATAGCATGCATATTTTTGGTGTGTGGAAGGAACCCGGAGTACCCAGAGAAAACCCACATACAGACAGAGAGAACGCCCAGAAAGGTCCTCAGGTCTGGGTTCGATCCAGTAGCCTTCTCACTGAGAGGCAGCAGCTCTACCAACTGCACCACCGTGCTGCCATGATTATAACTACAGTGCTACAAAAATATTGTATCTCAAAGGCAATGCTCTTAGTTACATATCAACTGTTTAACTAGGCTGAAGGGGCTGAGATGGTGTAGAGCAGTCGATTAGGGACCATAAAGTCAGAGGTTCAACTCCCCAACATGCCCACATGTCATGGTGTCATTGAGCAAGACACCCAATCCCTAATTGCTCCCCGGGTACCTTCATAGGCACCCGGGGAGTTTCTGACTAACACGTTTCTGTTCTGGCTTCTGAAGGAGGCAGTCGCCTTTCTCCTCTCCTTCCCCCTCCCCCCCTGCTGCTGCTGCTTTTTGTCTTGTCTGCAGCTCTCATGAAGCACCTCGAACGAAGATTAAGATGAATTGGGTGGTATGGGAATTCAACTCTACTGAAAGATTTCAACAAAAGGCAAGGCACGGGGGAGCCGGCCCATCCCCGCAGACGAAACGAGAGATACGCCATGGATTCGATGGAATGGTGACGTCTCGCTCTCTGTGTGCTCTGAGGGAATGTGAAGAATCTGGATTAAATTGGATTACGATGGCAGCGCTTTGCTTTTTTGGCGTTTTGTGGAGCACTGGCCTATCGGCAAATGAGGGAGAGTTTCAGCAGGACCTAATGCTGGAGCACCCGATCTGATCTGCGCCGTGACCTCGGAAATCAGCTGTTTACGAGCTAATCCGGAAGGTGAACACGATCTGAGGATTGCAGATCATCCGCTCGGATTGGGACTCTGGACGCTGGTGGTCAACATCTAAGGGCCACAGCTGGATCAGAGGAAAAAGTCAGAATTGGACCATATCAGAGTTGCCCAGCAAGACTCAAGGCTGAAGGAATTATACTGTCTGCCTGAAGTGAAAAATATTTGTAATCCTTATCTGACTTTACCCTAAACAGCCTTGGAAAAAGGCTGGATGTCAAATTTCTCCTGAGACGTGTTTTCTGAGGCAAACAGCTGCACTATCGCTACACCCCCCCCCCCCCCGGAGAACTTTTCTATGAGCGTTATCGGAGGCCGGCTGGTTTCACCTCAGAACTGTTTGCTATCTGGAATGTCTCATGGACAGAAGTCTCACTGCCTCAGTCTCAAAATGCAACATGTGATTGTCTTAAATGTGCTTCTGGTATAGTTTTTTCTGTCTCATATGGTGTCTTGAAAGACAAAATGTGATACATCTTTTTTTAATACCAACGCTGTGACCCTCATGGTTCTTTCCTTGTTTTCACACCTTTGACCTTCATCCCGATACGGATGGGAGAGGCCGCGCTGAAGAACATAATGTGATATGATGTCTTATGTGGTCTGATAAGCAGCAGCTTCGCACACTCGCCCTCTTCCGGATGACTGTGCGTACATATTCCCGCTGTACTGGTGAAAACTTCTGCAATGTTAATAAAAGTACTCTGACTCATAGCTGCTCACTGCTCCACCTGGATGTATCTCAGGTGTGATGGGTTAAATGCAGAAACTAATTTAGTCATTGTATAGAAACATAGAATGATGACAACACATACGTATCACTTTACTTGACTTTAGGCCAGTGGTTCTTAACCTGGGTTCGATCGAACCCCAGGGGTTCGATGAGTCGGTCTCAGGGGTTTGGCGGAGCCTCTGCCACGGAGGTAAAAAAAAGCCCTGGAATATTTTATACCATTTGTCACAACACATCTTTGCGAGCAATCTTTTTCGAGGATGCTGGACATAAAAACGAAGAAAAGGAACAGACTTTGCTGTAAAGATGACATGAGAGTAGCACTTGCCAAGGTGAAGCCACGCATATCCAAACTGGTCTCCCAGAAACAACAGCAGAAGTCACACTGATTTGCAGGTATGTAATTTGAGCAATGCTTTACTCTGGCCCCCCAAAATTATTTTGTGTATTCAAAACGACAAAATATATATATATATATATATATATATATATATATATATATATATATATATATATATATATATATATATATATATATATATATATATATATATATATATATTATATATATATATATATATATATATATATATATATATATATATATATATATATATATATATATATATATATATATATATATATATATATATATATATATATATATATATATATATATATATATATATATATATATATATATTATATATATATATATATATATATATATATATATATATATATATATATATATATATATATATATATATATATATATATATATATATATATATATATATATATATATATATATATATATATATATATATATATATATATATATATATATATATATATATATATATATATATAATATATAAAAGGTTAAATTCTCCAAATAAATCCTATTTTATTTTTAATTAGAAAAATTGTACAAAAATATATTTGGGGGATGAAACTCTTATGGGGACAGAATAAAGTAATACTGTAATTTGTTGTGAGTTTATGCACTGTGTTGGTTTTGTTCTTTGAGCAAGGTGATGTTGATGCACGGCTCATTTTGTGCACCAGTAAATTGAATTTGGAATTTGGAAGAAAAAAAAATCACATTTTATTTATTACCAAAGAAGGGTTCAGTGAGTGGGCATATGAAACCGGTGGGTTCGGTACCTCAAAAAAGGTTAAGAACCACTGCTTTAGACTATTAAAGCAACCAAGTACTGATAATTCCAACTAAACATCTTAATGTTCCAGCTAATTTACTGAATAAAAAGAGTCCTAATTTGCATTCTACGTGCACATCCACAGTACGTTTGTCACCAGTGGTCCACAATCTTTAACAAAGTTTAAGAAATGTTGTTTCATGTTTTTTTTAAAGAACATTCTGAATTATTTTGCCATATATGTTTAATTTAGTGCAGACAACCTTTCAAATACCATTTGAAATTACAGTTTCACATTTGTAAGATGTATGAGGGGGTTCAGATTTACTGAGCCGTCAATACACTAAATGTAAGAATTGGTAGGTTACACCTGACAACCTTATCATCAAATATTTACGAGTTCTCTCTTTTTAAGGACAAACAATAAATTGTGTGGTCAGATGAGATGTAACAGGCATGAAACGTTAATTTATGTCGATTCACCAGAAGATGAATCGTTTATTAACAGAATCATAAAATTTACATCATAACATGTACATTGATTGGTCCTGATCAATTTTCATATAAACTTAACTGTCGACAGATTCAATTATTTTGTGAACAACAGACACGAGTAATGAGATGACATATTACTTATATCTGTAGGCAAATATTTCTTAATGTTACTGGCACTTAGGAGGATAGTTAAAGGTTTAAAGATAATAGTTAAGGCGAAGGAGTAAATAAGAGAGGGTAGTTATCTTGAAATGAGTTAACCAGGAATGTCACACTCTCCGGCCGATCTCAACTTGGCAAAGCATCTGGCGACTTTGTTACCTCGTGAAGATGGTCAGTCCTCCTTGGTCCAGTTGGTCAGTCCGTTTACCGTTTTCAGCATCTCCAGACGTCTGCTTCAACTCGGGCCGCAGTAACGGCATTTCCTGGTTTGAATTTTCAGAATAAATCTTTCCTTGGGAGGAAAATTCATTCAAGTGGAGCTTTTTAGCTCTAGGTCGGATTCATAGCCAGCAATGCTATGAGTCCTTAGCTGATGACGTGTCATTAGTGTTTGACCAGCATTCAAATCAGCTCTTTGGAGAAACCATCATAGTTCAAACTCCTCCAGCAGACTGAAGGAAAAAGCAGGAAGTGGAACTTTAAAAAGGGAGTTTGACCCAGTTACTGAGTCCTTCCCAATTTGCCAGTGGCACCGGGAGAGGCATGAATGAGGAGTTGCAGAGAAAGAGGTCAAAAGGTTAGTTGATGTCAGAAAAGGAAGGATAAAAGTGTTAGTTTTTTTACGCCAGCTTTTATGATAAAACTGATTAAAAACTGTCAACACTTTAAAACAAACACTGTTGACCTGTCACTGTGATTAAAAGAACATCATTATAGTATCACATTTGAGACCTACTGATGAAAGTAACAAAACCAAAGATTATTTTCTGATTATTAATTAGGACAAAAACAAAAAGTCTCTTGTGAGGTGATTATTGTCCTGATTTCAAACCAGAATGAGATACAGTGTCACTGTTCTTCACTTGCAGGTTTCAGTGAAAAATGCATTATTATACATTCATAAGAGGATGTTGAGCTGTTAATTCTAGTTTGAATAAAAACAGAGTCTTTGACTATCAAGCATTGAATTCAATAATGCTCACATAACACAAGGTTATTCATTTGATATAATTGAATTAACACAAATTAAAATAAGTCTCTTATTGATTTAAAATTGTGTCTTGATTCAAATTAGAGTCAGAGTCAGAGAGTCAGAGTCAGAGAGTCTTTATTATCATTTGCACCGCATGTGGTACATGTGATGAAAACGAGATTATGTACACAAGGTCCCAGTTACATCCAACAACAGATGAAAGATAAAAACAGTAATAACATCTAGAACTAACTAAGAAAAACATCAACTAGTAATACACTAAGCCTAATATAGTGGGAATAAACAGCAGCACGAACATGAGTTTGTATGAGCAGATGGTCACAGATGAACACAGCAACAAGAAAACAGATCAGCATCAGTATGATGTGATATTTTGCAGTGTTTATTTTTTATTTTATTTTTATTTATTCATGAGTCTAACAGCCTCAGGGTAGAAGCTGTTCCTCAGTCTAGTGGTTCTACATTTGATGCTCCTCAACCTCCGTCCTGAGGGGAGTGGGGCAAAGAGTGAGTGTGCTGGGTGAGTGAGGTCTTTCATGATGCAGGTGGCTCTTTTCCTGCATCTGGAGGTGTAAATGTCTGTGATTGTGGGGAGACTGACTCCAACAGACTTCTGTGCAGCCTTCACCTTATTATTAATGTAATAAAATGGTGTTAATGACTGTTTTACTGAGAGGATCAGTAAAAAGTGTTTCAGAGATGAAGGTTGTATCACTACGCATTCAAACAACTTGTTTTAGTAGCTGACAAAGTTAAATAAATCTAACATTTCATTTTTTATCGTGTCGCTCACATCGACCTCTCAATAAAAATGATACGCCATAAAACTTACCAAATAAATTTGACTAAAATGTCACTTTTTAAAACTTGTTTGCATATTTAGCAGGCATCTCTGTGCTATATTATAAATCAGTTTGGCTGTATTTATCAAATCCGATCCATTCATTGTAGGATGTGTCCTGAATTGTGAGGCGCAGCTGCAGGAAAGAAAAGGTCTCGTCTTTCTACGTGCGTGCAGATTACCAGCTCCCCAGGAAATTCTGTGAGTCTTGAAAAGCAGATCAGTGGCAAGAAAAGACACGAGAGGACGGACATCAAAGTCGACTTCTGGCAGAAATGTTTGAGACATCCGAGACAAGGGAACCTTGACAAACCCTGTGGGTTAAAAGGAAAGACCAGTTTCAAAATAAAAGGTTTATAACGACACTGCATCACTTTCGATTTTCCTTTTATTTTGAAACAGTTACAAAAATATTGGTTAATATATAAATATAAAAATATAATGATGATAACACCAAAGTTCATGCACAGTAATCCAGATACAAATCCAACAATGTTCAGTCAGGTCATCTGGACTTTTTTGTTGTTGTTGAGACGTTCCTTCCTTCATCCAAAGGACTTCTTCAGTCCAAGGAGTCACAAACAAACTGGAGTCCCACACAACAGTTTGCTGATGATATCACCAGCACAAAACGACTGAGCAATAAAAAAAAAACGTCCAGATGACCTGACTGGACATTGTTGGATTTACACCTGGATTATTGAGCATGGACTTTGATGTTTTGAACCACTTTGGCTTAACTACCTCAGAGGAGTTGACGAGGGAGAGGGCGGGCCCTGGAAGCCATTTTATCACCAACAAACTGTTTTTTTTTCCTTCCCACCATGGTATTTGTGGGACTCCAGTTTGTTTGTGGTTCCTCGGACTGAAGAAGTCCTTTGGACGAAGGACGAAACGTCTCGGCAAAAAAGAAACTGTTCAGAGGACCTGACTGAACTTTTGTTGGATAATACGATAAATCACTGATCAAATTAAAACTTAGTGACATTATTGATCCTCAATAGAAAGAGGGGACATGTTTGTCGCCACCAACACAGATGCTGCTGGGTATTTAAATCTAGGTCATGAAGAAATCAGAAGCTACTACAAGTCCATCCATCCATCCATCCTTTACCCACTTCTTCCTTTTCGGGTCACAGGGGTCACTGGTGCCCATATCCAGCGGCCACTGTATGAAAGGCGGAGGACACCCTGGACAGGTCTCCAGTCCACCACAGGGACACATAAGAGACAAACAATCATTCACTCTCTCTCTCACCTCGGGACAATTCAGAGTTACCAATCAGTCTAACATGCATGTTTTTGGTCTGTGGGAGGAAACCGGTGTACTCGGAGAAAACCCACGTATGCACGGAGAGAACATGCAAACTCCACCCAGAACAGCACTGGGCTGGGATTTGATCCTGCAACCTTCTCACTGAGAAGCAACAGCTCTACAAACTGTGCGACTGTGCCGCTCAAATTGTTACACCAATATTCCAAACTAGTGACTCATTTTTATGAGTTGTTTTAGTTTTTATGTTTTAGTTTTTATTACTTTGGTCTTCTTTAAGTTGTTTCAGTGACCAGGAACAAACATCTTTACCTGTGTCAGTAGAATCATGATTGTATGTAAAACATAGCAACAACAAACAACTGTAAAACTTTGTTCCTGCTCAGAATAAAAATTACTCGACTATTAAATGTGAACTTTTCTCTCGTTCTTCAAACTGACTGTTGTCCATGGCAGCTGATAAGAACATCACACAACGCTGCTTCGGGGGAACAAAACTAAACTAAACAAATGTCTTTATTTATTATTTTCATGTTTTACAACACCGTAAAAACACTTTTGTCCATACATTGTATTTCTGTCAACCGATTCCCCAAAAGCGCCGGAAATTGCATTAGAACGTGACGCCGTGCTGTTATAAGGAATGCATTTTGATTTGACCAAATCAATATAAAATTGATTTTACTTCCTGAAAACTCCCCGTGATTAATACCAATAGAACTGATCAATTTTATGACTCGTATTCCTTTAGCTGCATTTCTAGACACGATGACTGAAGAGAAGGGAAGTCTGACTACAAGACACTGAACTGCTGAACAGCTTAGTTTAATAAAATTATTCTGTTTTTTTGGCTCTGCAGGGCTGCAGTCACATGCTCCATCAGTTTCAAATCAGCCTCCCTCAATAAAATATCAGAAAATGCATGAGCTCAGTAAAAAGTTCTGCTTTTCACTACTGATTCAAACCCAAATCATCAAGGAATCTCATGAGACACCTAAACTGGTTTACGCCACCTGCGGTGTTGTTTTATAAATCATGTTTGTAATGAAATATTAATGGTGGAGGCTCAGCAGATGTGGGTTGTGAGCCAAGTGGGAAAAAATGCCGTCTGATCTGCCCCTCCACACCTCCTTGGTCAAGCCTCTTGTCGCCTACTAATAGGTCTTTAAGTGCAACTGAAAAAATGTCCATGCACAGACAAAGACGCGCTCCACATATTTGTGTTTAAATGTGTGAATGTAAAATAGAAAATCACTGTAGAGCAGTCTGTTGAACAAAGCCAAGGTTAAAACGGTGCCAAGTGTGAATAGATTAGGCTTTGCCATTAAAAACTCTGAATCCCTCTTCTTTTGAAGCTGTTTGATTGACCAATGACCATTGAACTGCCTGACGTGATAATCATAAAACAAATTATTATTTTCTATCATTTAGACATTGCAGGGTCATGTATGAGTTCACGATTTCACTTTATGAATACTGTACAGAGAAAATGAAAGAACGGAAAGGACACTCCAAGTCAACCCACTTTAAACTGATTTTGTCAATACATATTCTGATGATTAAAGGATTGAAAAAAATAATCAAAATTAAAGAAACCTACAAAAACGCAGCACAATGTGTGCTTCGTTCTGAAAGACCAGAGTTGATTTGTTCTGTTACTTTTTTCTGTTATCGCTTACCGCTGAAAGGCGGATGTGGATGATGTTGTTTTTACCTGTGTGTGTGGGTCTGTGTGTTGTCAAAGTCAATTTTATTCATAAAGTACATTAAAATTGACCACTGTGCTTCACAAGGTAGTTAACAAACAGGGAGGAAAAAACAGTTTACTTGTGATAAGCAGGCTTCTGGGGCCCACCCTCTCCACAGTCAACTCCTCTAAGGCAGCCATGCCAAAGTGGTTCAAAACACCAAAGTTCATACTCAGTAATCCAGGTACAAATCCAACAATGTTCAGGTCATGTTCAATCAAAAATCATGCACAAAATTTAACAGGTACAAAAAAAAACCTACTACAAAGAAACTAAAACAAGAAAACTCTGAACTCAAATTAAAAGAACATGGTAAGAAGTGAGTTTTCAGGCAGCATTTATGAACATATAGCCTCGGCGGGACAAATATCAAGGTGCAGGTTGGCCCAGAGTCTTGGGGCTCATTCCTCTCTGAGCTTTAATTTAGCCCTCAACTGCACTGAGAGCATCTGTTGGAGGATCTTGGTGCTCTTTAAGAGTTCTAAAAGACGATCAGTGAAATAATTGGGCGTCAGACCATATGGAACTTTAATAGTGTGTAATCTTAAAACAACACAGAAATGAACCGGCAGAGTGTGACACTGCTGAAAATGGGAAAATTTGAGCATTCCTTCTGGTACTTGTTAAAAAAACACTTGGCAGCATTCTGGACTAACTGCAGCCGATGGCACACTGATTGTTCAAGGCCAACGTATAAAGAGTATCAGTTGTGCAATCTAGTGGTGATGAAAGCATGGGTAAGTATTTGGAGGTATTCTGGAAGAGTATAAAATATTTTGCTTAGGCAATTTGACACAATTGATAAAAAAATAGTTTTGACAACTTGCTTCGCAAATGACAAAAAAACTGTCTTAAAACACTCCAAGATTCTTGACAGGGGTGGAACGGTGAAGTGCAAGAGGTCCAGAGATTTCAGTTACCTGTAAATAAAAATACAACACTTTCTGTTTTGTTCTGTCATACAGGGTCAAACATTTCAGAGTTTACCCGTCTTTGACATGTTTTAGACAGTTAAATAAACAAAGACTGCGTTGGAGCAGACATCTAATTTAAATGGGGAATATATTTGGATGTAATCAGCATAACAATAACCCATGACAAGAATGAACAAGATTATGAGATCATCAGAGGTACAGCACAGGTTGAAGGACAGGGAGATAAAGTTAGAGAGACCAGACTGAGATGGATTGGACATGTCCAGAGGAGGGACAGTGGTTTGGACATGTCCAGAGGAGGGACAATGGGTATATTGGTAGAAGGATGTTAGAAATGCAGCTGCCAGGAAAAATCAAAGAGGAGATATACATGTACATGTATTCAGTTAGAGAGGACATGGAGGTAGTTGGAGTGCGGACAGAGACAAATGGAGGAGGAGGATGACTCTCTGTGGAGTCCTCTGAAGAGGGAAAAGCTAAAAGACGAAGACAAAAGAAGAAGTCATCAGCATATCACTAAATGAACTGTTCTGCATTATAAATATTAATCCCAAAGACAACAAATAAAAAAAAATCCCAATAAAGAAAACAAAGCAGGGCCCAAAATGGATCCTTGAGGCATACCACAAGAAATAGGTTCAGATAAATATTCCCCCATGGATACAAAGACAGCTGTCAGATAAACAGAACTTAAACTACAATCAAACTGAGGCTTTAAGACCAACAACATGTTCAAGTCTTTATAATAGAATGTTGTGATCGACGGCATCAAAGGCAGCAGATAAATCAAAAAGAACAAAAACAACGAAACAACCTGAGTCAACTTTTCAAAGAAGATCATTTAAAGTGTTGTCTTGCCATCTATGACAGGATTTAAACCCAGACTGGACCTCTTCACAAAAACTGAGTTTCTACAAAGGTCTGAAGTTGATTAAAATCCGATTATCTCATAAGCACTGCATACATTTTACAGAACCTCTTAAAGTAATCATTAGATGTACAACTGATGCAAAATGGCCACCACAGCCAACCGATAGAAAAAATAAAATAAAGCACACAGTCAGTTTTACAGATATTGACCAAAAACTTGGTGTGTGTTTTAAAAGAGTTTTAAGTACATTGTCTGCTGACAGACTAAATAATTTAGCTAATTTTGTTTGTGTATACTGTTTTTTTAATTGTAATTTGGCTTTTAGACATTGCTTTTGCAATTTGACCTGTTTGAGAAAAGCCATTTTGTATTATGCAGTAATTAGTCTAAACGATTTAAATACAAAGTAGAACCTTTCTTTTGCTGGTTGTTTAAATTGCATTGAATCTCATCGTACTGTGATTTCAGTCTGAACTGCATCATAATTACTATATTTGTCAGCCTATAAGTGGCTTTTATTATATATTTTTTTTTTGCATAATTTACATGCCCTGCAACTTATACACCGAAGCAACTTATTTGTCTCCCCCCCCTCCCCCTCCCCATATTTAGAAACCAATTTTTGGCTGAGATATGACCGTTTTCATTCATTCTGACAGAAAATATTGAACTCCAGCATTTTCAGCCTCAAGATGGTACTTGAGTATTATAGCATGCTGTTGTGTCATGTAATAGGTGAAGGTGGCTATTAATGACACTATCAGCTTGCCATAGTAAGCCACCTTTGTCCATCTCTCCTGGAGCAACCATAAAATCAGCTTCATTTTGCTGTGCTGCCAGGGGAAATGCAGTTAATTTGACCATTGAAGTGCATTTATTAAGTAAAAGTTCAACTGAGACACAACTTCACTATAATGTTGAGCAAACAAATAAATTGTTTTAGGTGCTTGTATAGTTAAATTTTGAAGAAATGCACAGCGAGTCATCTCTCTGCTCGCTCCAACTTCCGCAATTTTGGTTTTGAAAAGCAGTTCATTTGACCGTCAAAGTGCATTTATTAAGGAAAAGTTAGACCAAGACACACCTTTGCTATAATTTCAAGCAAACAAATAATTGTTTTTAAATGTTAAGCTTGTTAAATTCTTGGTAAAGTCCTCCTATGCACGCTCCCGCAGCCGCCATTTGACAGCCGATCAATTTTGGGCAAAACACCGGCCCACATTTCTGGGTTGTCAGTGGTGACGCATAATAGATGCGACGTATATGGCAAAGTGACATATTGAGTTTTTTTTCCACTTTATTAGACATTGGACTGATGCAACTTGCAAGGCGGTGCGACGTGCACGACAGAAAATACGATAGTTAGAATTAAATTGCATCGCATTTGTTTTTGCTGCTTGTGCATCTTTAATGAATCAGATCCTAGACACTGTATCAAGGTATGTTTCACATCGGACCACAGATACTCAACCATAGAGAAGACGACACGTGGCTGTAATGCAGTTAAAATCAGAGCTAGCACATTGTACCTAAACTACGAACAGATTCAGGGAGGGAGGATTGATGAGCCAAACACTTTTTGACCCTCATTAAAAAGATGGAGCAGGAGGCTGCTGATCACCAGAGCAGCTTTATTAATGACAAAAGAAAGAGTCAAAAGGTGTATCATCTGGTTGCAAATGGCTATAATATATACTGCTGGACTGCCAGAGGGTATAGACAAAGTGTCGTCTGGAAAGAGCTTGGAGGGGAAGATACAGGAAGGTGAGCAGCTTGCGGTTCAGTGGGAAGCAGAGCTGCTGGTGCTCACAGAAGGCACAAATAAAAACTTTATTTTTGCCTCCACATAAGCTTCAAACTGAGCTGAGCTCAGGTGAGAACAAACGATGGATGAGTCATAAGGTACCTGAACTTTAATGACCCGACTTTAAGATGTCTCCCGGGAAAATGCTTAGCCCAGCTAATGGAGAGGCAGCAGCCATTTGCTCACCGTCACAGAATATTACAGTGTCGATGGCCACGCAGTGACATTTTTTAACCTTCTTTGTGTCTGTGGACACAAGCGGGGATTATTTATAAGCTTATTAAACCGTAAATTTTGAAACTGTGTTGGACAATGAGTAGGAGGAATGTATTAAGCTGCCATATTGCCAAGCTGATGAAATAGTGCAGATAGAAGGAGGCAATCAGGCACCTCATAGCTTGATGAGCCGTATATATTCCAGATCACAGAAGAAGCTCAGTGCAGGTGAAGTCGGAGCATCTCTGCTCACATTTCTTCAGAAATGTTTCCCACCCTCAGTTCTGGGTGACCTTGTAGGATTTAATCACTCCGTATGATGACTCCTCCACATACACACACTTGTGTAACCCAATTAGTGACAGGAAAGTAGAAAATCTTGACGAAGATGCGGGGCGGAGGGGGATAACAACATAATGCGACAGAGACAAGGTTAGAATCCAGAATGTCAGAACTGGGATGAAAAAAAGGAAAAAAATGAATTTCATGCAGAATTTCTGTTAATTGCCTCTTTTTTTTAAACTCAAGTTAATCAACCCAGCAGAGAGAAATTTAATTAAAGAAAATTATCTATGTCTGTGTGTTCGGCTGCAGTATTAGCAAAATATTTCATGAACAGCTGGACAGATTTTAATAAAACACATTGATGGGACATCTATAACTGATTAAATATTGGAATCAATATCAACTTATCAAACACCAAAATACCTCTAACAGTTTTACTTATTTATTTTTTATTTAGAACAAATTTGGAGTGGTGGTAGACACAAATCAACAACTTGTTTATTTATACTATTTTTTTTGGCTGCTCCCTTTGTTGATGATCGCCACAGTGAACTAACTTGCACAAAGATCGCGTTGGTTCACTGTGACGATTCCAGTTGCCAAGACAAAGAATCATCTGGCAATTGTTTTATTTTATCTTTTTTTAACCAAGGTCTTTATTACTTTTTTTTTTACATAAACAAAAAAGAACTAAATAATAAAATCCCCCACCACCACCACCCCAAACCGGACCAGCCACACACATGAAAATGTCTCTGCAGGTGTTGACATGTCCTCAACATACGACCGCCAAGTGTCCCAGAATATTTCCACAGAAACTTTGATTTAAAATTTTCCGGGTCAATATGACGCATCACTTCTCTTATCCAGTATTCATATGCTGGGGGGGGTTCCAACTGCACAAAACAAGTCTCCTGACCAGGACAGCCAAAAGCAATCGCATCCTTCTCGTACTTGCTGAAGGGCATGTCCACAGGGACCACCCCGAACAGTGAGATGAGCGGTACAGTGTTGCCACGTATCCCAGAGAAGGTGTCAAAAAGATTGTCAGAAAGTCTCCAGTTTGGGACAGGTCCAGAATGTATGCGGTAGCAGCTGGAGTTTGTTCAAAATGATTACATGCAGGGTCCAGATCAGCTTTGATCTTGGGACTGGCAATTGATTTTATGCTGGATGTCCTTCCAGATACAACCACAGACCACCGAGCTACCACAGCACTTTGTGTGGAGCAGGGAGCTGCCATCTGGGTGCCCAGGGAGCAGATGGCGAGGGTTAAGGTCCTTGCTCAAGGGCTCAGAGTGGGGTAAATGAGCATTGAGGCAGGTCAGCGGGTTCGGATGTTGTCAGTCCATGCAATGGGTATTAGCTGTTATCATCCCCATATATAGCGACGAAACTGTCCAATCTACCTCCTAGCATGTTGAAAACAACATTATCAGCGTTGTTATTGCTGTGAGTAGGCAACGTGTTTCCGTAAACCCGGAAGTGTTGTGTTTTTGTTTTTTTCAGCTTATGTAACCGTTTTCCTAAACCTAACCTTAAACCTGACCCAGAGGACCAACCCTAAACCTAACCCCCTTACCCTTGTGCCTAAACCTAACCAAGACCCTAAACCTAACCCAAGACCCTTTACTCTAAACCTAACCACGTAGCTAAAGACGGAGCCTGCTGTCATCGCTTGTAACGGTGACAACGTACCTTTAAACCTCCTAGGAGGTACAGGAGGGGCAATCTGACCGCTACGTATGGGGATGATAATAACTGATAACGGCCATTTAATGGTTGATAACATCCGAAGCGTGTGGTCAGGTGCGGGGGTTTCACATTTCCGACTCACATTTTGATGTTGTCAGTCCAGGGAGTTGAACTGGCAACCTTCCGATCACTGGCTCACCTTATCTAACCTCTGTGCCACTACTACTTCGATCAGGACTACACGAGTCAACAACATATAATGATCTTAATTTAACTTTTAACATTAAAGGTAGAGGTTGATATGCCTTCAAGAATTATGGCTGAAGCTTTGAAACACGGTTTCAGATTAACACGGAAACACAACGCAACACAAAAAGACACGTTTTCCTTTTTCATCTGTTCGGCCACCATCAGCTTAGCTCCACTTTACAACAACCTTCAAACTAAAGAGAGAAGTGGTGTCCAAGGGTGACAACGTTCACCTGCGCGCACCTCTAAGGCTCGCTAATTAACACGTTACATATTGTTTTTCTAAAGAATGAAGTGTAAAACTCGTCCATGGCCTGGCAGCTCCTCGGCTTGAAGCAGTTGCCAGGTAACCAGAAGAGCCTGGATGAACAGCCCGTCTAATCCAAGAAGCACTGCTAGGTTTCATTTTTAAACTTTAATATTTGCACAGCTGAGTTAAATAAAATATGTTATCAATTTATTTAATTTTGCACATCACGTTTTGTAACATGGTAACTAGACCAGATGGTGATTTATTTTTTTATTATTATATATTTTTTTTACGTTATGCACAAATAATTGCTTTTAATTTCGGTCAGAGGAAATAAACAAAACAGTCCTTTTTACAAGTATGTCATTAAATCACAGCTGAACGTTTACAGGGCATGACAGGAAGGAATACACTCGCACATGTACCTGTTATTGAAAGAACCATCTGTTTGACATTACTTAAGGTTGATGTGGAATTATTTATAACAATATATTTACGTACTTGAATATTTTTTTCCACTAATGAGATGAGCAGAACCTGTCTCTCTAGCAGCAGCTGCAGTTCAGCTGCCAGCGAGTACGTCAAGCCAACCAAGTGATGCACGTAAGGTGATAAGTTGTATACTATCAACAGTCGGCTAGAAAAGATTTGACTGCAATATTTCTGATGTAAAAAATTAAATTATTCACCGAGAAGCTGCTGGCGGTGGGACTGGTCAGAGCTTCGTGGTGGTCTCTTTGTGACAGATTTGCAAAGGACCTCTTTGTCAACAACCGAACTGCCACGTCTTCCTCCTCCAACTCGTCCATTATCAACTTTCTAAACCGTGCTGTCCGTGATGTTTCTTATTGCACGTGGCGTTTTGCTACAGTGGAAGGGAATTCTCGCTACATTTTCTCCTTAGCGAATAAAATGTCCATGAGAAAAAGAACGTCTCACAACCACATGAGAAAGAACAGACGTCTCAGATGTCTGAAGGTTGTAGCTACTTTTAGAGCCACCAGTTAATCTCAAAATTGGCTGCAACTTATTTTGGCTTTTCCCTGTTGAGGGGTCGCCACAGCGAGTCATCCTCCTCCACCTCACTCTGTCCTCTGCATCCTCTGTCCTCTGTGTCCTCTGTCCTCTGCATCCTCTGTCCTCTGCATCCTCTGTCCTCTGCATCCTCTGTCCTCTGCATCCTCTGTCCTCTGCATCCTCTGTCCTCTGCATCCTCTGTCCTCACTCCAACTACCTTCATGTCCTCTCTAACTGCATCCATATATCTTCTCTTTGTCTTTTTCCTGGCAGCCATTTCTAACATCCTTCTACCAATATACCCACTGTCCCTCCTCTGGACATGTCCAAACCACTGTCCCTCCTCTGGACATGTCCAAACCACTGTCCCTCCTCTGGACATGTCCAAACCACTGTCCCTCCTCTGGACATGTCCAAACCACTGTCCCTCCTCTGGACATGTCCAAACCACTGTCCCTCCTCTGGACATGTCCAAACCACTGTCCCTCCTCTGGACATGTCCAAACCACTGTCCCTCCTCTGGACATGTCCAAACCACTGTCCCTCCTCTGGACATGTCCAAACCACTGTCCCTCCTCTGGACATGTCCAAACCACTGTCCCTCCTCTGGACATGTCCAAACCACTGTCCCTCCTCTGGACATGTCCAAACCACTGTCCCTCCTCTGGACATGTCCAAACCACTGTCCCTCCTCTGGACATGTCCAAACCACTGTCCCTCCTCTGGACATGTCCAAACCACTGTCCCTCCTCTGGACATGTCCAAACCACTGTCCCTCCTCTGGACATGTCCAAACCACTGTCCCTCCTCTGGACATGTCCAAACCACTGTCCCTCCTCTGGACATGTCCAAACCACTGTCCCTCCTCTGGACATGTCCAAACCACTGTCCCTCCTCTGGACATGTCCAAACCACTGTCCCTCCTTTTTACATGTCCAAATCACTGTCCCTCCTTTTTACATGTCCAAATCACTGTCCCTCCTCTTTACATGTCCAAATCACTGTCCCTCCTTTTTACATGTCCAAACCACTGTCCCTCCTTTTTACATGTCCAAATCACTGTCCCTCCTTTTTACATGTCCAAACCATTGTCCCTCCTTTTTACATGTCCAAATCACTGTCCCTCCTCTGGACATGTCCTAACCACTGTCCATCCTCTGGACATGTCCAAACCATTATCCCTCCTCTGGACATTTCCAAACCATTGTCCCTCCTCGGGACATGTCCAAACCACTGTCCCTCCTTTTTACATGCCCAAACCACTGTCCCTCCTTTTTACATGTCCAAATCACTGTCCCTCCTTTGGACATGTCCAAACCATTGTCCCTCCTCTGGACATGTCCAAATCACTGTCCCTCCTCTGGACATGTCCAAACCATTGTCCATCCTCTGGACATGTCCAAATCACTGTCCCTCCTCTGGACATGTCCAAACCATCTCAGTGTGTCCTCTCTAACTTTATCTCCCAGTTGTTCAACATGTGCTGTACCTCTGATGATCTCATTTCTAATCTTCTCCATCCTTGTCACTCCTAAGGAGAACCTCAGCATCTTCATTTCTGCTACTTCTAGTTCTGTCTCCTGTCTTTTAGTCCATGTCGCTGTCTTCAGACTATACAACATAGCTGGTCTCACCACTGTCTTGTAAACGTCTCATTTGACCTTTGCTGAATCTTTTTTGTCACAAATCACTCCTGAAACTTTTCTCCTCCACTCCATCCTGCCTGGACTCTCTTCTTCACCTCTTTACCACACACTCCTATTTTCCTGGACAGTGGACCCAAAGTCCTTGAAAGGTGGGGTGACATGATGTTGGAACTATGCATAAAGTGGCACAACATATATATGTTGTATCATTCAACTACGGTATGTTCGTTTTTACAAGCAAAATGATAAATCAATGAAAATTTTGTTTCAAAGTTATTTTAAAATTGGCGCCGTGTTTCGTCACGGGGCATCCGGGTACTTACGCATGCAACGTCGTGACGTAGAGAACCGAAGGTTCAGTCAGCAGGTCCTATTAGCAAACAGTTTCATTGTCTTCAAGATCGCCTATTTTCTTTTGTATAACTTGAAAAATGCCGGTACGTTGTGTAACATTCGGGTGTTCTAACATCGCCAGCTCTGTAGACGACTACGATCGGGTTCCAGCCCTTCACCCTCAGGACTTTGCTCATCTGAAATGTCAGACTCCACCTCGCTCACTGAAGGTAAGAGTCAAATAAATACGGCTGCAGACCTAAATTAGAGCCAGCTGTTTCTTGTTCATCACTTGGACTAACTTCGGCTTCCCAAACTGAAGACAAATGCTCAACTCTTGACTTAAATTGCTTAATTAATGGGTTCATATATTCTCTGCAATAGTATTTACAAGCTCTGTTCAATATACTGCGTCATAAAATTGCGTCGGCATTTGACTGCGACGCACTGCTGAGTTATGTCATTAAAACTATTTATTTAAAAATACTTTTATATATAAATTTTTCTAAGCATTTGTGTACAAACAATCAAATCTGAGTAGCTCCTCTTTCTAAAGATGTCTATGTTTTAACATCATGTCACCCCACCTTTGAAGTCCTGCACCTTTAAGACTCCTTGTAGCCTCACTGTTCCACCTCCTCCCTCTCATTCACAC
The DNA here is from genome assembly GCA_038048925.1 of Garcialebias charrua. Taxonomy (NCBI): domain Eukaryota; kingdom Metazoa; phylum Chordata; class Actinopteri; order Cyprinodontiformes; family Rivulidae; genus Garcialebias; species Garcialebias charrua. The sequence continues at coordinate 30,784 of JBBPBX010017909.1, forward strand.
ACATGTACTCTGTCTTACTATGGCTGACTTTAATTCCTCTTCTTTCAAGTGAATACCTCCACCTCTCCAAGTTCTCTTCCACCTGTTCCCTCTTCTCACCACATATCACAATGTCATCTGCAAACATCATAGTCTATGGGGATTCCTGCCCCGTTAACTCATTGTTAACCCGGGCCTGGGCTGCAACTGTTGCAAGGAAATCTACAGAATGTCTCAATCCCAGAACCTTCATGTTGCGAGGAACACACCTAACCAGCTGCAATATTTTTGCTTTAGGTTTGTGGAAAAAGGTCTAAAAATCATGGGTAATGTAAGTCAGTGTTAGGAAATAAGATCCCGCCTCGTGTTTCAGTGTAATGTTTGCATCTACAATGAAGAACGCAATTGTACGTCAGTTCTTCTGCCTGTCTTCTGATCATGTTGCAGTGATTTCCAATATTCCTTCAGGTCAGCAGAAGCGTTTTTGTGGCTTTGAAATGCAGAAGAGGAGCTTTGTTGTGTCAGAGATGACTCAGTAAAGTAAACGCTGGCATGAGAACAGTGATGTGTCACTGATGGGAATTTCAATTTGAGGCTGAGCTTATCTCCATTTTTATTCTTTATACACAACGTTATGGGAGATTTGTAATTGTAGAAGCGATGTGCAGTCAAACTTAAGGTAACAGATAAAAATAAGACTCATGCTGATTAGAAAGTAGGATGCTGTGATTCTACTCAACAGTAAAAGTTTTTTAATCGATACAACAGATTTTTTTTAGCAGCACAACAGGAACGCTATGATTAAAAACAACAATCATATTAAACTGTAGTGCAAATGCTTCAACTTGACATTTTATGGTGGAGTTTGCTGATGACTGTGACTGTAAAAGTCCTTTTCATGAGGGACTGGTTAGACATTTACAACACAGCATTAGTTATTATAATTATTTAAGTCTGCTGAGGCAACACTGTCGTTTTTCAGAAGCTTTTGGGGCTTGATGAAATTAAGTTTGTTTTCCAAGTTGAATAGAATAAAAATAACTGACAAGCAAGTCGTGCACTCTTTCATTGCGGTTACAACACAATTAATGGGGCGTGAGTCAAACGTAAACTGCCATTTAACGAGTGGAGTTGTTGTTTTGTGTGCACGAGTCATTATCGCTGACATTGATGAGCTCGTTAACTGCTCGCATGCCGTTTATTCCAGTGCCCTGGTTCTTTACTATTTGAACAAAACAATTTATGAAGATATCCAAAAATGTTTGTGTTAAAATAGTCTGTGTGGATTCTGGAATGCAATCATAGTTTGAAAGAAATTAAGTGTGACGATGCACGTGCATTGAAGAACCACAATTAATTTTTCATGCTTTGATCTTTCCTTTGCGTCATGTTTCCCACCGCAGTTTTGGAAAAACTTGTGCTAATTGTGCTTACTTATTTTTTTCCAACGCCGCCCATCTCATCTGGGAGGAGACCCCGAGAAAGACCCAGGACTATGTTTTTCAGCTGGCCTGGTAACATTTTGGAGTCCTCCCAGAAGAGATGTGGCTCTGGAAAGAGATGTCTGGACCTCCCTGCTAAAGCTGCTGCCCCCAACACCTGACTCCAGAACAAGAGGAAGATGATGGACGAATGGCTGGTGTGCGCTAAATAAATAAATAAAAACATGCTTTACTTGATTTGGAATAGTGTGCTGTGAGTTTTGGTTGCAGAAGACAACATTAGTAGAAAAATACAAAATATTTCCTGTAGACAGAACTTGAACTTTGGTAAAACAAGTAAGAAAATCCTGCCTGTTTGGGGCTTTCTACAATAAATGCATCAAAGTTTAAATGGCCAAAATGAACTTTGACGTCTTTAATAATTTACTCAATCACAGTTTTAGTTGTCTGACATTTTTCACTAGAGAGGCACGATATTGGATTTTTGGCCGATATCCAATATGCCGATATGTTAAAACTCATTTGGCCCATAACTGATACCGATATTTTATATACGTTCTTTTGTCAGAACATTTTGTCAGAACATAGCCCTCTTATTTAGGCTTATTTGCTACTAAAATTGTGCAACAGCTATAAGAGCTGGTGACATATATTCAGTAACAGCCATATGGTACTTTAACTTACTGTATTTTCCAGACTATAGGTCGCAGTTTTTTGCCTAATTTGCATGTCCTGCGACTTATAGAGAGGTGAGACTTGTTTATGGATTTTTTCCCATATTATTTTTAGACAAATATTTGGCTCAGATATGACCGTTTTTTATTTTGGCAAAAAATGGTGCAGTACCACTTTTGTCCGCTAGGGTACACCGACCACCTCATGTGTCCGAAGCATACCTGTCAAGTTTTGGATTTAAAAATAAGGGAAATTTTCTGCCGGGTACGCCGAGCCATCCCACTAGCCCAGGGATCTGCAACCTTTATGATCAAAAGAGCCATTTCTGCCCCTTTGTTCACTAAATTAAATGTTTCCGGAGCCACAATACCTGCTACAACTAAGATTCTCAACTGGTGGCCCACAGACCACTTTAAGTTTGTTAGAGGACAATTTTCTGACCGGTAGTTTTCTGGCCATTGTAAAGCTGAAAATATCTAACGATTTGTTGATATTTTTACATTTTAAGACTAAAAAAGACCAGATTATCATAAAGAAGGAAAAATAATGTGATCTTTCCCAATTAAAAAATAAAATAATGAACTATGCAGGTCTAGGTAAATTATTTTAATTGTGGAAAAATTAAATATCCTACTTCGAATAAATAAAGTTAACTTATGTTTTACTCCTTCTATTAGTTCTAGTATTCACACATTTGCAAAGGAAATGACAGGAAAAACTGCTAAAACTAGCCCTTTTTGTTGTTATAAGAACAAATAAAATTCAGTTTAAAGTTAGTTTTGATCAAAGCTTGGAAGAGCCACTGCTGAGGGACCAAAGAGCCGCATGTGGCTCCAGAGCCGCAGGTTGCAGACCCCTGCACTAGCCCAACCAAAGTCCAGGACCCCTTACATTTTAAGACAGGTTTACAAGAAATCTAAAATAACTACCTATCAGCCTCTTTCAAACCAGTTATGTGATCACAATCTGATAGGCCTACCTTTGTGCTTGACGGATTTTTCATGCTGACGGACATCGTTCCTTCCCCCATGAGAGACACTAAAGTCGCAGTTACAAATCTTAAAAAACGCGTAATAAACTTTAGGAAAGTAAATTCGCTGTCCCATTTTTCAACATATTTACACGAAGTCTTAACTTTTTTGGCAGGGACGCGTCCTCTCTCGTTACTTCTCGTTACATCCATCTCTGTGTTTTTCTGGGTTTGTTCTCGACCGCGCCAGCCCTAACATCGCGAGAACTGCCACCGAGGCTGCTGCAGGTGGCAGTTCTCGCGAGGCTAGTGACAGAGGCACCGGAATGTTTTTTTTAATTTTTTTTATAATTTTATAATACGGGAGATTTCCGAGAAAATAATAATTCGGGATGACGATGGGAAAGAGGGGTAAAATACGGTAGTTTCCTGGCCAAAACGGGAGACTTGACAGATATGGTCTGAAGGCAGCCTCCTCTGGTCGGACACACTCTGTCGCTGCTCGGCCTCCTGCTGTGGAGGTAACTACTGTTAGCTGTGTTTGTTAGCAAGATAAGTCAAGAACCACAGGACAGATTTTTATCAAACTTACAGAAAGTAATCACTGTATGGACATTTACAACTGACTAGCTTTATGAGATATTTGAGATAAAATTTGATGTTTTATGGGCATTAACGTGTTGTGGCTAGCTTCGGTTTTTTTCCTGCTACTATTTGTCTAAATAGCTCATAAACCACACTGCAGATTTTCTTTAAACTTACAGAAAGTAATTATTTGGTGTTCATTTACAAACTGTTAGCTGTTGGAGTTGTTTGAGCTAAAATTAGATTTATTTATAAAAAAAATTTGCAGGCGCGCGACCGTTTGGAAGACGTCAAAGCGAAACAATTTAAATCCAGCAGATTTGACCATTACGTGAATTTATTAAGGAACGGTTAAGCTAAGACACATCTTTGCTATAATTTTCAGCAGACAAATAATTGTTTTTACCGTGTTAATCTTGTTAAAAGTCCTTCCGTGCATGCTTCTGTGGCCGCCATTTTCAGCAGGGCAAATGAGGCGCTGACGCGTCGCGTAGCGGTGACGCATAATAGATGTGACTTAACTGAAGGTGCAACCTGTTTATGGATTTTTCCAATTTATTGCCAATAATTGGACAAAGCGACCTATAGAAGGGTGCGACCTATCAGGCGGAAAATATGGGACTGTATATTAAATTAAAAACGTTAACTTATTTATTAGCATTAGTCACTTGCGATGCTGTCTCACTTGTGGAGGCTTGTTCCAGGTACCTAGCTACAGTGTGGGATCCTCTACACTCCTGTGCATGAAGGACAGACTTTTTAAGTTCAAAGTTTTGGTCTATCCATTGTGCTGTAAGACTAATCATGCTAACGGGGCTAACACGACGTCCAAATGTCTGTGGTACAACACACCCAACAAGACCTGCTATCGGCTATTAGCTTCTCAACGTCGTCAGAAATGACGGTTGTAACTCGGGTAACGTTACAACAGAAAAATATCTCCGACTACGGACGATGTAGCGAGGCTCATCGCAGTCCACAAATCTTTGGAATCCGACATCCTCACCAACAAAAAATAAAACTTCCACACCGCGACATTTAGAATTTTCCTATCCGCCGTTACCGGGTGACGTCATCAGGTTGTGCTGCAACGTCATCACGTAGTGCTGCCGCTGCAGAAAAAACATCACCTTTTATATTGGCGAGTTATTTGAATGGAATGGCCGATGTACGATATTGAAAAATTAACATTAATATCGGCCAATACCAATACCAGGACGATAATATTGTGCATCCCTATTTTTCACCACAGATTCCAATTTAGAGCATGTTGTCACCTAAACAAACTCTTAAAACCTTTAACCATTATACAGTTTACACATAAAACAGAGACATTCAGAGTCAGAGTCAGAGTCAGAGAGTCTTTATTGTCATTTGCACCGCATGTGGTACATGTGATGAAAACGAGATTATGTACACGAGGTCCCAGTTACATCCAACAACAAATGAAAGAGAAAAACAGTAATAACATCTAGAATTAACTAAGAAAAACATCAACTAGTAATACACTAAGCCTAATATAGTGGGAATAAACAGCAGCACGAACATGAGTTTGTATGAGCAGATGGTCACAGATGAACACAGATGAACACAGCAACAAGAAAACAGATCAGCATCAGTATGATGTGATATTTTGCAGTGTTTATTTTTTATTTTATTTTTATTTATTCATGAGTCTAACAGCCTCAGGGTAGAAGCTGTTCCTCAGTCTAGTGGTTCTACACTTGATGCTCCTCAACCTCCGTCCTGAGGGGAGTGGGGCAAAGAGTGAGTGTGCTGGATGAGTGAGGTCTTTCATGATGCAGGTGGCTCTTTTCCTGCATCTGGAGGTATAAATGTCTGTGATTGTGGGGAGACTGACTCCAACAGACTTCTGTGCAGCCTTCACCACTCTCTGCAGAGCTTTCCTCTCTTCAACTGTGCAGCCTCCATGCCACACGTTGATGCTGGAGCACAGGATGCTCTCCACTGCACACCTGTAGAAGGAGGTGAGGACTGGGCTGCTCAGATTTAGATTTAGTTATTGATGTAGTCTTTTCCCTTTTGTGTTTCTTGTTGCTAAAACTTATAATTTTCACTCAAATCCCACAGAGTGCAGCAGAGTACACAAACTCAAACTCTCACCGACTTCCACTGAATCTGTGCTTTTCAAAACTGGAGCTGTAGGATTGCATATGCCTACATAAAACACTGTAGATGCATGAAATGTGGCGATTGATGCTTCTACCACTTACAGCTTAAATTTTTTATCAACACAGTATTGGTTTTTGTGCAGTGGGTGTCTTGAGGATTATTTTCTAGTCTGCATTTCTCTCTGTTTACTTTATTAAAAGGGGGTTTGAGAAATAAAAAGCAGCCAGTTTATTCTATTCAATGGATTCTCTCTAGACTTACAGTTTGCACATCAACATGTTGGCATTGTGTCAGCTTGATTATCAAAAAAAAAAAAGGAAATGTCAAATTACTGCTGGGCAGAAATGTTCTACTTATTATTCAAAAACATCCAGGATGCACATTTGCTCAAATGAACTATTGTTTTCTCACAATGAAAGAGAAGCGTTCTGCTCAGGACAGGACTGCAGAGAGTCTTTGTCCTATCGGTCAGGGGGGACTGTGACAATCCCACCACAGAAAAACTGGCCCTCCAACCTGCAGCAGCTGCTAAATCTTTCAGTTCCTTCTCTATCTGAGCTTTGCTTCTGTCTCGAGCCACGTTGGGCTGGAAATCATTTTACCCGCAGTTGTTCCCAACAGCGTCCAGCGTTGGCACCAGCAGGCCAGGTCCAAGACACGGAGCCAGGCGGTGTTATAGGTGCCATAAGGGTGAGGATCTGGAGGAGTGCATGGAGATAGATGTGTGTCTGGGGTGGGGTGGTGGTGGTGGTGGGGCGGCGCCGGCAGCCAGCTGTCTGTGTGATTTAACAGTGTGTGTAAATCAAGAGCCGGTCGCTGCTCGACCAGCCAGCCTCATTTCAATCTCTCTACAAATCACACCGCACAGGCAGCACGATGGAGCAGAGCTATAAAGGAGCCCCAAAATAATCATCCACCACAACTCTCTTTCTTACGCCATCATTTATTAAGGAGATGAGCTGAAATTGGCCATCTATCAGAAGAGACGTGGGGAATATGGTTCGGTCTTTCCAGATAATGTCCAGATTTGGCTTGGTTAGTCATCTGTGGTTGTGTCGCACTTTGTCCTTCAAAGCCTAACGCAGAAACGTTGGAGCCATATCTGGGATGGATGTCTGGGAAATTGAAGACGCCGTGCTGCAGAAGGGCCGTAAAGCTTCCACAAATCCAGGTTTTGGAGGAGAAATTTATTAATGGAGTGTGAAAAGAGGATATTGAATTAGCATATCTCCTGCTGTCATGAAGCCCAAGTTGAACTAGATATTTGAGCCAACACGTGCCAGGGAGCGGGTAACGCTGATTAAATCCCCACAAACAAAGAGAGAGGTCTGCGAAGGCCTCAGACACCACTAAACAGAACAATGTACAGGTAATCCCCAACTTACGAGGGACCGTGAGACCTATGAGGTTCCGGATTTACGAGGTTATCATATTTAATAAAAATAAGATTTTTAAAAAAAATGTTCCTAATTTCATGTGTACAACACTTTGTTGCAGCTGTGGTTGTTTTAAATGGCTTTATAAATAAAGTATAATTATTTTTATGATGAGACGTGGGTCCCCCTTCCCATGGGCTCACCACCTGTGGGAGGGGCCAAAGGGGTCGGGTGCAATGTGAGATGGGTGGTGGCCGAGGGCGGGGACCCTGGCGGTCTGATCCTCGGCTACAGAAGCTGGCCATTGGGACATGGAATGTCACCTCTCTGGTGGGGAAGGAGCCTGAGCTAGTGTGTGAGGTTGAGAGGTTCCGACTAGAAATAGTCGGACTCACCTCAACGCATGGCTCTGGCTCTGGAACCAGTTTCCTTGAGAGGGGTTGGACACTCTTCCACTCTGGAGTTGCCCCTGGTGAGAGGCGCCGAGCAGGAGTGGGCATACTGGTTGCCCCCCATCTTGGTGCCTGTACGTTGGGGTTCACCCCGGTGAACGAGAGGGTAGCCTCCCTTCGCCTACGTGTGGGGGGACGGGCTCTGACTGTTGTTTGTGCCTATGCACCAAACGGCAGCTCAGACTACCCACCCTTTTTGGAGTCCTTGGAGGGGGTATTGGAGAGTGCGCCTCCTGGGGACTCCCTTGTTCTACTGGGGGACTTCAACGCTCACGTGGGCAATGACAGTGAGACCTGGAGGGGTGTGGTTGGGAGGAACGGCCCCCCTGATCTGAACCAGAGTGGTGTTCTGTTATTGGACTTCTGTGCTCGTCATGGATTGTCCATAACGAACACCATGTTTAAGCATAAGGGTGTCCATATGTGCTCTTGGCACCAGGACACCCTAGGTCGCAGTTCGATGATCGACTTTGTTGTCGTCTCATCTGATCTGCGGCCGCATGTCTTGGACACTCGGGTGAGGAGAGGGGCGGAGCTGTCAACTGACCACTACCTGGTGGTGAGTTGGCTCCGATGGTGGGGGAGGATGCCGGTCAGACCTGGCAGACCCAAACGTATTGTGAGGGTCTGCTGGGAACGTCTGGCAGAGTCTCCCGTAAGACGGAGCTTTAACTCCCACCTCCGGGAGAGCTTTGAACACGTTCCAAGGGAGGCGGGGGACATGGAGTCCGAGTGGGCCGTGTTCCGCGCCTCTATTGTCGAGGCAGCTTATCGGAGCTGTGGCCGCAAGGTTGTTGGTGCCTGTCGTGGTGGCAACCCTCGAACCCGGTGGTGGACACCGGCAGTGAGGGATGCTGTCAGGCTGAAGAAGGAGTCCTATTGGGCCTTTTTGGCTTGTGGGACCCCGGAAGCAGCTGATAGGTACCGGCAGTCCAAGCGGCATGCGGCTCGGGTGGTTGCTGAGGCAAAAACTCGGGCGTGGGAGGAGTTCGGAGAGGCCATGGAGAATGACTTCCGTACGGCTTCGAGGCGATTCTGGTCCACCATCCGGCGTCTCAGGGGGGGAAAGAGGTACGAGACCAACACCATTTATGGTGGAGGTGGCGTGCTGCTGACCTCAACTCGGGATGTTGTGAGTCGGTGGGCGGAATACTTCGAAGACCTCCTCAATCCTACTGGCACGTCTTCCACTGAGGAAGCAGAGCCTGGGGACTTTGGGTCGGGTTCTCCGATCTCTGGTGCTGAGGTCGCCGAGGTGGTTAAAAAGCTCCGCGGTGGCAAGGCTCCGGGGGTGGATGAGATTCGCCCGGAGTTCCTTAGGGCTCTGGATGTTGTAGGGTTGTGTTGGCTTACGCGACTCTGCAATATCGCGTGGACATCGGGGGCAGTTCCCTTGGATTGGCAGACTGGGGTGGTGGTTCCCCTATTTAAAAAGGGGGACCGTAGGGTGTGTTCCAACTATAGGGGGATCACACTCTTAAGCCTCCCTGGTAAGGTCTATTCAGGGGTTCTGGAGAGGAGGGTCCGTCGGATAGTCGAACCTCGGATTCAGGAGGAGCAGTGTGGTTTTCGTCCTGGTCGTGGAACACTGGACCAGCTCTACACCCTCAGCAGGGTCCTGGAGGGTGCGTGGGAGTTTGCCCAACCAGTTTACATGTGCTTTGTGGACTTGGAGAAGGCATTCGACCGCGTCCCTCGGGGGGTTCTGTGGGGGGTACTCCGGGAGTATGGGGTACCAGGCCCTTTGATAAGGGCTGTTAGGTCCCTGTACGACCGGTGTCAGAGCTTGGTCCGCATTGCCGGCAGTAAGTCAGGCTCGTTTCCGGTGAGAGTTGGACTCCGCCAAGGTTGCCCTTTGTCACCGATTCTGTTCATAACTTTTATGGACAGAATTTCTAGGCGCAGCCAAGGTGTTGAGAGGATCCGTTTTGGTGACCTTAGAATCGCTTCTCTGTTTTTTGCAGATGATGTGGTCCTACTGGCTTCATCAGTTCGTGATTTACAACTTTCACTGGAGCGGTTTGCAGCCGAGTGTGATGCGGCCGGGATGAGGATCAGTTCCTCCAAATCCGAGGCCATGGTCTTGAGCCGGAAAAGGGTAGCATGCCCTCTCCGGGTCGGGGAGGAGGTCCTGCCCCAAGTGGAGGAGTTTAAGTATCTCGGGATCTTGTTCACGAATGAGGGAAAACTGGAGCGTGAGATCGATAGGCGGATAGGTGCAGCGTCCGCAGTGAAGCGGGCGCTGTACCGGTCTGTCGTGGTGAAGAGAGAGCTGAGTCAAAAGGCAAAGCTCTCAATTTACCGATCGATCTACGTTCCCACCCTCATCTATGGTCATGAGCTTTGGGTTATGACCGAAAGAACAAGATCTCGGATACAAGCGGCTGAAATGAGTTTTCTCCGCAGGGTGGCTGGACTCTCCCTTAGAGATAGGGTGAGAAGCTCAGTCATCCGGGAGGGACTCGGAGTAGAGCCGCTGCTTCTCCACATCGAGAGGAGCCAGTTGAGGTGGCTCGGGCATCTGGTTAGGATGCCTCCTGGACGCCTCCCTGGTGAGGTGTTCCGGGCATGTCCCACCGGGAGGAGACCCAGAGGAAGACCCAGGACGCGCTGGAGGGACTATGTTTCTCGGCTGGCCTGGGAACGCCTTGGGATTCCCCCGGAGGAGCTGCTCCAAGTGGCTGGGGAGAGGGAAGTCTGGGCCTCCCTACTTAGGCTGCTACCCCCGCGACCCGACCCCGGATAAGCGGAAGAAGATGGATGGATGGATGGATGGATATTTTTATGATGTTTTATTACAATTTGAAACGTATTTGCGCGACTTCCGGTCGTTTCTGGAAATGCATCCGTGTCAGCCATATTACGCTTCCCAAGTGCGGTCAAGTGAGGTCCGCCAATATCGGCACTAGGCAGCCGGCTTTGGATGACTGTTTCTCCCATAAGATTTACCTGACTAAATAAAGGTTGAATGAAAAAAAGAGGATGCGGGCGGACGTTAAAACTGGGAGACCCCCTTTTTCTTTTTCTGTCTAACGTCTGCTCGCTGGACAGCAAAATGGATTTGCTTCGTCTGAGAGTGACAACGTCGGAGGAAATGAAGAAGTGCTCGGTACTTTGCCTCATGGAAACGTGGATTTCTAAGGAAATACCGGACTCTGTGTATGAACTGGATGACAGACTCTTTTTTAGAGCGGACCGCTGCACCTAGACTACGGGAAAAACACGAGGCGGCGGTGTTTGTGTGTAAATGAGTACGAACTGGTGCACGAATTGTGCTGTTATCAAATGCCTATGCACAACTGCTGTGGAGCTAATAACAGTGAGGTGCCGCCCCCACTATCTCCCCCGCGAGTTCTCAGTGATCCTTATCACAGTAATTTACATCCCTCCTGATGCTAATGCTAATGTCGCCCTGGAAGAAATTCATGACTTAATCAGCTCGCTGCAGTGTAAATATCCAGAGGGGCTCTGCATTGTTTTAGGTGACTTTAATCACGTGAATTTAAAGGACTGTCTCCCAACCTTCAACCAACACGTATCCATAGCAACACGAGGAAGTAACACGCTCGACCATGTTTACACAAATGTGAGGGGCGCGTACACAGCAAAGCCACGCCCCCCGCTCGGTTTTTCAGACCATTTATCCATCCTTATGGTCCCAGCTCAACCCCCCCACCCACTGAGACGCTCCAAACCAGAACAAAAGGAAGTCAAATGTTGGCTCCAGGACAGCACCCCCATGCTGAGAGACTGCTTTGAAAAAACAGACTGGAATGTTTTCAGGAAGGCAGCTGATCATGAAGGATCTATGGATCTTGAACTATATGCTTCGTCAGTACTGGGTTATATTAGCACATGCTCTGAAAATGTATCCATAAAAAATTATGTTAAATGTTACCCCAACACAAAACCCTGGTTAAACGCAGAGGTTTGCACCCTGCTGGCAGCTGGGAACGCTGCCTTCAGGTCTGGAGACTCAGAGGAGCTGAGAAAGACCAGGAAAGAGCTTGTTGCTGGCATTAAGAGGGCCAAGGTCACATATGCACAGAGGATCGAGGGTCAGTTCACCTCACAAGACCCACGGAGCATGTGGAGGGGCATCAAATGCATAACTGATTATAAAGGCAGGAGCAAACAATGCCCCAAAGACCCATCTCTGCCTGATGCCCTCAACAAGTTGTATGCTCACTTTGAAGACCCAAAACAGACCAGCCAGGACCAGACTCACCTCACCACCAGATGAAGAGCATCTCAGCGTGACCGCAGCAAAAGTGAGAGGTAGTCTCAGAAGGATCAACCCTCATAAAGCAACTGGACCGGACAACATCCCCGGGAAAGTTCTGAAGAAACGTGCGGATCAGCTCTGTGAGGTGCTGGCTGACATCTTCAACACCTCACTTGCCCTGGAGTCAGTTCCCACCTGCCTGAAGAACGCCACCATCATCCCAGTCCCAAAAAGCTCCACAGTGACTGGCCTGTATCGGCCAGTGGCCCTCACCCCGATAGTCGCAAAATGCTTTGAGAAACTGGTCATGACCTACATCAAGACAACCGTCAATATCAATGAGGACCCTCATCAGTATGCGTACCGCGAGAACCGATCAACAGAGGACGCCATCTCTTCTGTGGTCCACACTGCTCTCACCCACCTGGATCAGAAGGACTCCTACGTCCGTATGCTCTTTGTGGACTTCACATCTGCCTTCAACACCATGATCCCCCAAACTCTGATGGACAAACTATCCACACTTGGACTAAGCCCCTCCGTTTGTAACTGGGTACTAGACTTCTTAACAAACAGACCTCAGTCCGTGAAGATCCACAACTTCTCCTCCTCCACCATTACCCTCAGCACTGGCTCTCCTCAAGGATGTGTGCTGAGCCCTCTTCTGTTCACTCTGCTCACATATGATTGTGCAGCTACCCATCCAGGCTGTCATATTGTAAAGTTTGCAGATGATACAGCTGTGGTGGGATGCATCACAAACAATGATGAGTCCAGCTACAGGCAGGAGGTGGAACACCTGGAGAGCTGGTGCAAAGAGAATAACCTTCACATGAATGTGAAGAAGACAAAGGAGATGATTGTGGACTTCAGAAGGAACAAACACACCCACACCCCACTGAACATAAGTGGATCTGCGGTGGAAGTGGTCTCCAGCTACAAGTACCTGGGTGTACACATGAATGATAACCTCAGCTGGAGCAACAACACCACCAGCCTGATCAAGAAAGGTCATCAGAGACTCTACTTCCTCAGACGGCTGAGACGAGCTGGTCTGAGTAGCCCAGTCCTCACCTCCTTCTACAGGTGTGCAGTGGAGAGCATCCTGTGCTCCAGCATCAACGTGTGGCATGGAGGCTGCACAGTTGCAGAGAGAAAAGCTCTACAGAGAGTGGTGAAGGCTGCACAGAAGTCTGTTGGAGTCAGTCTCCCCACCATCACAGACATTTACACCTCCAGATGCAGGAAAAGAGCCACCTGCATCATGAAAGACCCCACTCACCCAGCACACACACTCTTTGCCCCACTCCCCTCAGGACGGAGGTTGAGGAGCATCAAATGTAGAACCACTAGACTGAGGAACAGCTTCTACCCTGAGGCTGTTAGACTCATGAATAAATAAATAATAAGAATAATCACTGCAAAATATCACATCATGCTGATGCTGATCTGTTTTCTTGTTGCTGTGTTCATCTGTGACCATCTGCTCATACAGACTCGTGTTCGTGCTGCTGTTTGTAATGATGTTTTTCTATTACATTAGGGCTTAGTGTATTTCTAGTTGATGTTTTTCTTAGTTATATCCTAGATGTTATTACTGTTTTTCTCTTACATTTTGTTGTTGAATGTAACTGGGACCCTGTGTACATAATCTCGTTTCATCACATGTACCAAATGCGGTGCAAATGACAATAAAGACTCTCTGACTCTGACTCTGATTCATAGGATAAATTAGCTGGAAACACTCTGTGAACTCTGTGGAGGTCTCAGGCCCGGAGCAGCAGACGCAGATCGCTCCGCGATCGCTCCTACTACGCCGCCCGACATGCTATCGAGCGCAACTAACGAAGCTAAGCTAAGCTGAGCTAAGCGGGCGGGGACACCAAGCCGACAGGCCACGGAGAGGCCATCTGCGGCCGGGAGCTCACCTGAATGTCCGCCTTGCAGCCTAAGATGTCGGGAGACACCGAGCTAACGCGGAGAAACAGCGAGCGCCGACACCCTTTTGATGAACTGACAATTTAACGAGCGTAGCAAACGTGGAGCTAACAACAGCTAACGAGTGCTGCTTCGGGCAGCTCGTTTGTATGGATGGTCGAACACCGTGGAGAAACGGCTTTCGTAAGTTTATTAAATCATTTTCTGGCTCCAAATGTATGAAGTTAGAATACTAACAGTCCTTCCTGTAAACATTTTGGACTGCATGGTGCTGCAGAAAGCTGGGGAGCTCAGACGTAACGTGGCAGAGCGGAGCTAACAGACGAGAGAACTGCAGCTCAAAATAAGAAATTAATTTTTTATATATTTTTACAAATGTTTTAAAGTGTTTTAAAGTGTTAGGATAGTTGAAATGCTTGGTAACTGTTCATTACCGCACATGTACGTGTTCAGTGGCGGCTCGTGTGGTATATAAAAAGAGGTAGTCCCCGATTTACGAGATTTTCGTCTTACGAGATAGTCGTAGTAACGGAACTCGCTCGTAAAACGGGGATTACCTGTATAGTACACACACACAATGGAGGTACAGTAAGCAGGCTAGCCTATAGCCTGTAGAAATGGAGCACTATGTTTTGTTTGAGCCCTAACCCTAATTCTGCCGAATTTTTCCAGTGTCGTAAGCTTGAACAAAACATAGCTCTCCATCTCTACAGGCTAAATTCTGTTGTTCTGTTGTATGTTGGTAATAACAATGTCCAAAACAAATGTCAAATCAAATGTCAAATAAAGTCCAGTTGTTTTTGTATTGAACGTTTTTAATGTTATTAATAAAGTAAAAAAAAAACATATACACGAACATGAGTCTGTATGAGCAGATGGTCACAAATGAACACAGCAACAAGAAAACAGATCAGCATCAGCATGATGTGATATTTTGCAGTGTTTATTCTTATTATTTATTTATTCATGAGTCTAACAGCCTCAGGGTAGAAGCTGTTCCTCAGTCTAGTGGTTCTACATTTGATGCTCCTCAACCTCCGTCCTGAGGGGAGTGGGGCAAAGAGTGAGTGTGCTGGGTGAGTGAGGTCTTTCATGATGCAGGTGGCTCTTTTCCTGCATCTGGAGGTGTAAATGTCTGTGATGGTGGGGAGACTGACTCCAACAGACTTCTGTGCAGCCTTCACCACTCTCTGTAGAGCTTTTCTTTCTGCAGCTGTGCAGCCTCCATGTCACACATTGATGCTGGAGCACAGGATGCTTTCCACTGCACACCTGTAGAAGGAGGTGAGGAAGTGAAGTGAAGTGGAAGTGAAGAACCAGGAAGGTGTAGTGAACGGAGTACAGGAGTGATGTGCTCATGCTTACGCACTCTCATCAGGACCCTGGCAGCAGTTTTGGACATACTGTAGTTTTTGTATGTTCTTGCCAGGAATCCCGAAGAGAAGTGCATTGCAGTAATCCAGTCTGGAGGAGACAAAGGCATGGACGAGCTTTTCTGCATCAGTGAAGGATAGTGTAGACCAAAGCTTTGCAATATTTCGAAGATGATAAAAACAAGTTTTACAGACATGCTTTATATGGCTTTCAAAGATGAGTTGTTGATCAAAAATAACACCAAGATTGGTGACTGTACTGGAAAGAGAAATGTTCTGGCCAGAAAAAGTGATACTGAGGATTTTTTGTTGTTGAATTT
>JBBPBX010017910.1:0-40081 GCA_038048925.1 Garcialebias charrua
GTCAGAGTCAGAGAGTCTTTATTGTCATTTGCACCGCATGTAGTACATGTGATGAAATGAGATTATGTACACAGGGTCCCAGTTACATCCAACAACAAAATGTAAGAGAAAAACAGTAATAACATCTAGGATATGAACTAAGAAAAACATCCAACTAGAAATACACTAAGCCCTAGAGTAATAGAAAAACATCATTACAAACAGCAGCACGAACATGAGTCTTTATGAGCAGATGGTCACAGATGAACACAGCAACAAGAAAACAGATCAGCATCAGCATGATGTGATATTTCACAGTGATTATTCTTATTATTTATTTATTCATGAGTCTAACAGCCTCAGGGTAGAAGCTGTTCCTCAGTCTAGTGGTTCTACATTTGATGCTCCTCAACCTCCGTCCTGAGGGGAGTGGGGCAAAGAGTGTGTGTGCTGGGTGAGTGGGGTCTTTCATGATGCAGGTGGCTCTTTTCCTGCATCTTGAGGTGTAAATTCCTTTTTTATATTTGTATTTGTATTATTATTTGTATATTCCTTTTTTGGTAAATGATTGATTTACCATTTTATATATTTTTTTCCTTTTGTTTGTAATGTTTTTTTAATTTACCAAAATAAAGTTGAGTTGAGTGTAAGTGTGCTGCTTGTGGGACTGATTTTGTTTGTGGCTTCTCAGACGGAAGAAGTCCTTTGGATTAAGGATGAAATGTCTCAACAACAACAACAACAACAACAACAACAACAACAACAACAACAACAACAACAACAACAACAACAACAACAACAACAACAAAGAAACCGTTCAGATGACCTGACTGAACTTTGTTGGATTTTTTTACCTGGACAAATTTACATGCCAGGGATGTTTTTTAGAGTTCCTAAATTGTTGTACATAAAATAAAGCTTCACTGCTGTCCTTCAACTTATTTTATCAATGAAGAGTAAAACACTTGATCTTAAACGTCTCACACTTTTGTGTCGTCTAAACTCTTGCCATACATTAGGTGAAGCTAAGACCAGACTAAACCCTGCCCTTGAACAACCAACACGGGGCTTGAATATTGACAGAACATCCTTCAAGATTTAAATGTAAACACATCATAGTACAATATGTAGCCACAGTGAGATAAAACACGCATACAAGTCAAGCATCTCTCAACATCCTGAGCTGACTGCACGTCTTCAACATGTTTATCCCAGTGCTAAGACAACCATCCATCCATCCATCCATCCATCTTCTTCCGCTTATCCGGGGTCGGGTCGCGGGGGTAGCAGCCTAAGTAGGGAGGCCCAGACTTCCCTCTCCCCAGCCACTTGGAGCAGCTCCTCCGGGGGAATCCCAAGGCGTTCCCAGGCCAGCCGAGAAACATAGTCCCTCCAGCGCGTCCTGGGTCTTCCTCTGGGTCTCCTCCCGGTGGGACATGCCCGGAACACCTCACCAGGGAGGCGTCCAGGAGGCATCCTAACCAGATGCCCGAGCCACCTCAACTGGCTCCTCTCGATGTGGAGAAGCAGCGGCTCTACTCCGAGTCCCTCCCGGATGACTGAGCTTCTCACCCTATCTCTAAGGGAGAGTCCAGCCACCCTGCGGAGAAAACTCATTTCAGCCGCTTGTATCCGAGATCTTGTTCTTTCGGTCATAACCCAAAGCTCATGACCATAGATGAGGGTGGGAACGTAGATCGATCGGTAAATTGAGAGCTTTGCCTTTTGACTCAGCTCTCTCTTCACCACGACAGACCGGTACAGCGCCCGCTTCACTGCGGACGCTGCACCTATCCGCCTATCGATCTCACGCTCCAGTTTTCCCTCATTCGTGAACAAGATCCCGAGATACTTAAACTCCTCCACTTGGGGCAGGACCTCCTCCCCGACCCGGAGAGGGCATGCTACCCTTTTCCGGCTCAAGACCATGGCCTCGGATTTGGAGGAACTGATCCTCATCCCGGCCGCATCACACTCGGCTGCAAACCGCTCCAGTGAAAGTTGTAAATCACGAACTGATGAAGCCAGTAGGACCACATCATCTGCAAAAAACAGAGAAGCGATTCTAAGGCCACCAAAACGGATCCTCTCAACACCTTGGCTGCGCCTAGAAATTCTGTCCATAAAAGTTATGAACAGAATCGGTGACAAAGGGCAACCTTGGCGGAGTCCAACTCTCACCGGAAACGAGCCTGACTTACTGCCGGCAATGCGGACCAAGCTCTGACACCAGTCGTACAGGGACCTAACAGCCCTTATCAAAGGGCCTGGTACCCCATACTCCCGGAGTACCCCCCACAGAACCCCCCGAGGGACGCGGTCGAATGCCTTCTCCAAGTCCACAAAGCACATGTAAACTGGTTGGGCAAACTCCCACGCACCCTCCAGGACCCTGCTGAGGGTGTAGAGCTGGTCCAGTGTTCCACGACCAGGACGAAAACCACACTGCTCCTCCTGAATCCGAGGTTCGACTATCCGACGGACCCTCCTCTCCAGAACCCCTGAATAGACCTTACCAGGGAGGCTTAAGAGTGTGATCCCCCTATAGTTGGAACACACCCTACGGTCCCCCTTTTTAAATAGGGGAACCACCACCCCAGTCTGCCAATCCAAGGGAACTGCCCCCGATGTCCACGCGATATTGCAGAGTCGCGTAAGCCAACACAACCCTACAACATCCAGAGCCCTAAGGAACTCCGGGCGAATCTCATCCACCCCCGGAGCCTTGCCACCGCGGAGCTTTTTAACCACCTCGGCGACCTCAGCACCAGAGATCGGAGAACCCGACCCAAAGTCCCCAGGCTCTGCTTCCTCAGTGGAAGACGTGCCAGTAGGATTGAGGAGGTCTTCGAAGTATTCCGCCCACCGACTCACAACATCCCGAGTTGAGGTCAGTAGCACGCCACCTCCACCATAAATGGTGTTGGTCTCGTACCTCTTTCCCCCCCTGAGACGCCGGATGGTGGACCAGAATCGCCTCGAAGCCGTACGGAAGTCATTCTCCATGGCCTCTCCGAACTCCTCCCACGCCCGAGTTTTTGCCTCAGCAACCACCCGAGCCGCATGCCGCTTGGACTGCCGGTACCTATCAGCTGCTTCCGGGGTCCCACAAGCCAAAAAGGCCCAATAGGACTCCTTCTTCAGCCTGACAGCATCCCTCACTGCCGGTGTCCACCACCGGGTTCGAGGGTTGCCACCACGACAGGCACCAACAACCTTGCGGCCACAGCTCCGATAAGCTGCCTCGACAATAGAGGCGCGGAACACGGCCCACTCGGACTCCATGTCCCCCGCCTCCCTCGGAACGTGTTCAAAGCTCTCCCGGAGGTGGGAGTTAAAGCTCCGTCTTACGGGAGACTCTGCCAGACGTTCCCAGCAGACCCTCACAATACGTTTGGGTCTGCCAGGTCTGACCGGCATCCTCCCCCACCATCGGAGCCAACTCACCACCAGGTAGTGGTCAGTAGACAGCTCCGCCCCTCTCCTCACCCGAGTGTCCAAGACATGCGGCCGCAGATCAGATGAGACGACAACAAAGTCGATCATCGAACTGCGACCTAGGGTGTCCTGGTGCCAAGAGCACATATGGACACCCTTATGCTTAAACATGGTGTTCGTTATGGACAATCCATGACGAGCACAGAAGTCCAATAACAGAACACCACTCTGGTTCAGATCAGGGGGGCCGTTCCTCCCAACCACACCCCTCCAGGTCTCACTGTCATTGCCCACGTGAGCGTTGAAGTCCCCCAGTAGAACAAGGGAGTCCCCAGGAGGCGCACTCTCCAATACCCCCTCCAAGGACTCCAAAAAGGGTGGGTAGTCTGAGCTGCCGTTTGGTGCATAGGCACAAACAACAGTCAGAGCCCGTCCCCCCACACGTAGGCGAAGGGAGGCTACCCTCTCGTTCACCGGGGTGAACCCCAACGTACAGGCACCAAGATGGGGGGCAACCAGTATGCCCACTCCTGCTCGGCGCCTCTCACCAGGGGCAACTCCAGAGTGGAAGAGTGTCCAACCCCTCTCAAGGAAACTGGTTCCAGAGCCAGAGCCATGCGTTGAGGTGAGTCCGACTATTTCTAGCCGGAACCTCTCAACCTCACACACTAGCTCAGGCTCCTTCCCCACCAGAGAGGTGACATTCCATGTCCCAATGGCCAGCTTCTGTAGCCGAGGATCAGACCGCCAGGGTCCCCGCCCTCGGCCGCCACCCATCTCACATTGCACCCGACCCCTTTGGCCCCTCCCACAGGTGGTGAGCCCATGGGAAGGGGGACCCACGTCTCCTCTTCGGGCTGTGCCCGGCCGGGCTCCATGGGTAAAAGCCCGGCCACCAGGCGCTCGCCAGCGTGCCCCACCTCCGGGCCTGGCTCCAGAGTGGGGCCCCGGTGACCCGCGTCCGGGCGAGGGAAAACTTAGTCCATTAATTGTACTCATCATAGGGGTTTTTGGGCTGCACTTTGTCTGATCCCTCACCTAGGACCTGTCTGCCTTGGGTGACCCTTCTAGGGGCATGAAGCCCCTGACAGCATAGCTCCTAGGATCATTGGGACACTCAAACCCCTCCACCACGGTAAGGTGGCAGCCCAGGGAGGGGGCTAAGACAACCCTTTGAGAAACGCTAAGACAACCCTTTGAGTAAATACACTTAACATAGCTAGTAATCTTAGTGCAATCATCTACCCCTTCTTGGTGTAATCATCTACCCCTTAGACCACTTTGGCTCTCCCAGGTTAATCTTTCAAGACCTTGCTGGGCTGCGAGGCTGCAGATATCAGGTGGAGCTGCTTGCTCAGCCTGCGGAGGCCACAGTCGGCACAATGGACTGAGGTGGAAAGACAATCGTGGTTGGGATGGGCTCTAATCCAGCTTTAGAATCGACGTAATGGAGTGTCTGGGTTAGAGATAAATATCAAGCAGTGGTGTCCCCAGAGTCCTAAACCCTCTGACTGCAGCCATCTGGAGTTGATCTCTATCTTGTTCACCTCAAACCTCAACATAAAATGGCATTCGTTTCTCTCCATCCCTCCCTTCCTCTCTCTCCCTCCTCGTTTCAGGTATGTAAACAATCAGACACACTTTGTCTGGCCATGTTTCATTGATTTCTTGTCTCGCTGTCTCTAATCAGCCCTTCACTGGTTTAATTATCTGTAACTTGTGGTATTTGCCCTGCTTGGATTACACTCCCATAGGTCATGTTGGCCTCCTGCAGGGCCTCTTTATCTTTAACTTGCATTTAATTACTTTAAACTTCAAACGCAGGAGCTTTATTTTATCCGAAATGCACTGAATTACTTTGCTTGCCATTTGCGAATTAGCGCGATTGAATAATGTCTGTAATTGGTGTCTCAAAAGAATGGAAAATAGAGGAAACTGAGGTAAACTGATAGACATTTCACAAGAGCGTTCCTCAAGGTTATAAACGGAGCTGCCTGACATTGCTGGAGCAAAACGTCCCACAAAAACCAAAAGCTTCTGCTTGTAATCAGACTGTTTTAAAAACCTCTCTCAACGTGAATCCAATTACCAGCAGCCTTTGTTTGTTCACACAAAGTAGCTATGTTCAAGGCCCGTCTCTGTCTGATTTTAATCAATTCTCTGGGGAAGTGTGTGTTGGAGATACAGATCAGGACTTGCCATACACCAAGAAAAGATCTGCACGTCTTTGTGTGTGCTGGATGACTGTGCACACGTTTCTGTTTGAGTCTGAATAACTGAGAAAAACTGTCAAAAATGTAAAAAAAATAAAATAAATTCTAACCATGTCTTTAAAAAAATATATATTCTTTAAAAGTTAAAGTTAATTTTAGTTTGTAAAGTAATTTTGAAATTTACTTTGCAATAAAACATGGATTTTGCAGCATAGAACAATGATGTGGCATAAATAGGAATATTCATATTGTTATTATGCATATTT
The DNA here is from genome assembly GCA_038048925.1 of Garcialebias charrua. Lineage (NCBI taxonomy): Eukaryota > Metazoa > Chordata > Actinopteri > Cyprinodontiformes > Rivulidae > Garcialebias > Garcialebias charrua. Next base: position 5,897 of record JBBPBX010017910.1, read on the forward strand.
CTACACATGTTAGCATGTTAACATGTTAGCTGACAATGTGCCAGATGCTCTAATATGTTGCAATAATATGAAAAAGCAGGGGACAATCAACCTGCTGAGAACTGAAGAATTCTAGCCAGAACATGTTTTAATACATTTTTTTACAGAAAATACTAGACAAAAAAGTTAGAGAACTCAAATATTTGTCTTATCAATATTTCCAATATATTTTTATTGTATCAGAACTGATCAAACCCTTCTCCACAATGCGTGCTCATTTTTGTTGTTGTTCTAAGACTGTGTCAACTCTAATGAATTTCAGAATGTTAAGATTTGCATTTCAATTTAGTAACCGCCCATCTCAAAGGCAATAAAGTTCCTCGCCCCAGCCTCCAAATCAAATAAGGCACACAGCTATCTTTTGTATGGCCATGCAATAATGTCATTATGATTCTCCCTGGCAATAATGATGCTTGGCGCATCTGATGCCACAAAAAAAGACCTCAAGGTGAGGGTCTTTAAAGGAATCACCAAAACAGAGCAAGGTCTACTATGTTCCATTTGTGCCTAACTGATGCGTAAAAAACAAACACGCTTTGGTTTAAATGTTTATGAAAGAAAATTGTAAAGGTAAATTTTAGTCTGGGCAATGGCTCATTTCAGCCAAGAACCTTTCTGGGTGGATGATCTCTCCGTGCATGATGGGTTTTCTCCGGGTACTCCGGTTTCCCCCCACAGACCAAAAACATGCATGTTAAGCTGATTGTCTCTAAGTGTGTGTGAGTGAGCGAGTGAATGGTTGTCTCGTTTGTGTCTATCTCTGTGATGGACTGGGGACCTGTCCAGGGTGTCCCCTGCCTCTCACACAGTGATAGCTGGACATGGGCACCAGTGAACCTCGCAACCCGAAAAGGAAGAAGATAATGGACGGATGGCCTTTTACAGTTGGTGTAAATTTTCATACTCTTATACCACTATGCAAAAACTCAGGACAGTGTTACAGTTTTACTATTTTATGCTTATGTCTATTATTAAATGTTTCAGTGTTTTAATGTCTAAGTGGTTACTGTTGCACCGAGGGACTGAGAGAAACGCAATTTCAATCCTGTGTATGTCTTGTACATATTGCAGTTCTGACAATAAAGTTGACTTTGACTTAGTCTGAGATGCTCAGATGTTTGGCAGAGCTGTGGTCTGACCCCGAGTCATCTCACAAGAAGAAAGGCACACATTGGACAGGTTACCAGTCAATCCCAAAAATATAACTTCATACACACTCTCACAACTTCAATAAATGTATTAAGCTATCATGTTTTTAGGCAACTAGAGTACTCAGTTCAGCCACACATGCACAGGAAGAACAGACAAACTCCAACAGAAAGTCCTTAGTGGAGGTTTGAACACCAGACCAGATGCTTTCATCATACATCATACGGCGGCCGTGGTGTAGTGGTAATGGCAGTCGACCCCTGATCGGAAGGTTGGAGGTTCGAATCCCGCATCCGCCCACCATGTGTCGTTGTGTCCCTGGGCAAGACACTTAACCCCGAGTTGCTCCCGGTAGGTCTGGATGGCGCCTTGCAAGGCAGGCTACCACTACCGGTGTATGAATGTCTGAATGAATGGGTGGATGGCTGGTATTGTAAAGCGCTTTGGGGCTCCTCACAGGGGGCTGGAAAGCGCTATATAAATAAGCTCCATTTACCATTTACCATTTACTCAACTCACACTGCAGATCACATGAGAAAATCCACATTAATCTTTTCAGACTATATCAAAGTCAACTTTATTGTCAAAACTGCAATATGTACAGGACATACACAGGATTGAAATTATATGTATGACCAGTGACTGATATGCTATATATGACTGACCAGTGGTGTCGTCGTTATCACAATCCCCATATTGGTATTAGTGGTAAAAAGTGTGCTAAGTGACAGACATTTATTTACTTCATCTTGGCAACCCACTACACACAAACACATTTATAGTTATCAGGAATGAATGAGCAACATTGACTTGTTCCTAGAAAACAACGTCAGTGAAACGTTAGTCAAATATTAGCCATCGTCCCTTTGGTTGGAGTCGCAGGTTATTGATCTGGTGTATTTTCAACATGCCACCAGTTCTGACCACTTTCAAGTTGAGCTCTGAAACTCAATCTGAATGGCATGTGTAAACTTAATGGTCCATAGTCCCTTCAGGCACTTCATCGCTGAGGTCAAGCGCACTTTATGAGGTCACCATCTAAAGGTTTATTACCAACATTTCTTATGACAGCTGACAATATATCTAAACAAGGACACTTGGGAGATCCAACCCTAAAAATCTACCGGTATGTGGATTTTTTTTATTTTTAATAGTTATCTCCATATGGTAATAAGCAGGCGGCATAGTGGAGCACTGGTTGGAGCGGTCGCCTCTGAGAGAAGGTGACAGGATCGCCTCTTAGCTTGTATGTTCTCCCTGTACATGCATGTTTTTCTTTTTTTTTCTGGGTACATCACTGTATGGTTTCCTTCAAGAGATCAAAACATGCATTGGGTTAATTGGAAACAAAATTGTCCCCAAGTATGAGTGAGAGCGTCAATGGTTGTTTGTCTCATTTGTCTCTATATGTCCCTGTGATGGACTTACAACTTGTCCAGGTGCCTCCCCCCACCCCCACCACCTCACACAGTGACTGCTGGTGAGAGGAAACAGCTCCCTGTACTCAAGAAAGGAAAAGTGGTTAAAGGAGACCACATATTGGTTTTATAAATTTTTATGGTATGTCTGTGGGCTATCCAGACCATGTTCATTCAATTTAATACACAAAATAATTCTTAGATAATAAAATATCCCCTTTCTAGTTATGCATTTTCTGACTTCCGTTCTAAACGACCGGTTTATGATAATGAGCTCTGAAGGCCACGCCCTTCAAAAATCTGTTTACATTAACTCCGCCCTCTGTAACAGCCAGTATCTCTAATCTGTTGTTGTTTTAAAATTAGCTCTTTTTTTATTACTCATTTGACTTACTGTTAGTGCTAGCTTAAGATAACTTACCGAAAGCCGTCTGCGCGCGCCGCCATTAGCTGCTCCTTTTAGCATTAGCCCACCCGAATCCGAGGCTAATGATAGCTCTTCCTCCTCCGGCACACCGCCCGCTTAGCTCCGCTCGTTGCATGCGGCGCTTTGGGAGCGATCGCTGCTCCAGTCCAGACACATACACAAAGTTCACTGAGTGTTTCCAGTTAATTTATCCGTATGAGGCAACCTTGACCTGACCCACGGTCCTCAAAAGCCAGCAGCTCCCAGCAGCTCCCGCCCGCAGATGGTCCCTTCGCCGGCGGTCTGCTCGTTTTACGTCTGCCGGCTGCTCGTTGGGAGCGATCGCTAATACGCTAAAAATTGAAATAAAACGTAAAAATAACAATTATACTTTATTTATAAAGCCATTTAAAACAACCACAGCTGCAACAAAGTGCTGTACACATGAAATTAAGAACATTTAAACAAAAGATGAGATGAAATCAGGAAAAACAACCGTCACGTCTTTTATACTGAAGTGGGTTGAGCCTAACCAGGGGTTGCTAGGTGAGGGGCTGGACTCAGGTTTGGGGTGGGTTGTCCTACGGCTTGTGACGTCACAAACCGCAGGATTTGAAAACGAGACATTTATATCCCTGAAAAATAAATCTACTTAGAGTAAATATACCACTGGGTGCATTCCGGTTCAAATCCCGGTCCGGGGCCTTTCTGGGTGGAGTTTGCATGTTCTCCCCGTGCATGCGTGGGTTTCCTCCGGGTACTCCGGTTTCCTCCCACAGACCAAAAAACATGCTTGTTAGGCTGATTGGTGACTCTAAATTGACCCTAGGTGTGAGTGTGAGAGTGGATGGTTGTTTGGTGTGAGTGAGACAGGTCCCTCTTGTAAATGAGTCCCCGTGACTCAACGAGCTAGCCTGTATAAATAAAGGTTGAATGAATGAATGCTTTCTGATCGTGAACAGAACTCTCCTTCTACTCAGAATTTCTGTAGTATATTGATCGTTCATGCTAAAGTGGGTGTTACGCAGTTCCCTACCTCGGCTTTTAACCTGTTCCTTTTGTTTATAATGTTCGAATTTAGCTATTATTGGGCGAGGTCTACTGTTCCCAGGCCGTTTAGCACGGAGGCGGTAAACTCGATGAAAAGTAATGGCATTAACGGTTTCACTCTGCAACTTTAGCTGATTTTGAAAGAAGGCCCGAACCGAGGCCTCCGGATTTTCCTTCGCTCCCTCCGAAATCCCAGAGAAAACAACATTATCCCGCATACTTATGGCTTGGATATCTAATACTGACTCTTTAAATTTTTTATTATCCCTGCGACAAAGCTGCGACATCTGATCTTTAAGCTGTCCAACTGTTCCCTTTAGCTCAATGTTTTCATAAGCTAGAGATGCTACCTGCTCCTGGGTGAATTCCAGTGACTGTCTCAAACTCTGCACTTCCTTCTGCAACACCTCTACAAACGCTAGCCGGGCGACCAAGCTAGACAACTTTTGATCAATTGACTCCAGAATTGCCATGAAGCCTGAATTATCCACCGACGGTTCCGAAACGCTATCAGAGCTTCCCTGTCGGTTCCGCTTCGCGTTGGGCTTTGGCTCGCTAGCGCTCGCGCTAGCCAACTCGCTAGCCGCACCGGATGTAACATTAGGGTTACTCATGACAAACTTTTCAAAAATAATCGTCGATAAATAACTCAAGGCTCTCCTACGTTTTCCCGTCCAGTTTGTTGAAATAGTGGAGAAAAAAAAGATCGGTTATTAAATTTTAATACCTTTTTTAAATGATCTTACATTTAATTATATAGTTCAGTGGTGGGCAACGCTAATTAAAAAATCAGTTCCACAATTTCTAAAACGCTTATTAATTTTTTTTAGGTCCACAATTTCAAAAGCACAAATGCCTTGTGAAAATTAGGGGAAGCTAATCTAATCCGCTATTTATATATTATATATATATATATATATATATATATATATATATATATATATATATATATATATATATATATATATATATATATATATATATATATATATATATATATATATATATATATATATATATATATATAAATATATATATATATATATATATATATATATATATATATATATATATATATTATATATATATATATATATATATATATATATATATATATATATATATATATATATATATATATATATATATATATATATATTTATATATAGCCGGCAGCGTTATGCAAAATTTGCACTACACTGCCAACTGAAAAGTAACAAAAATGATCCTAAAAGGATGAAATTACAAAAATCAAAGGATTTATTTAATACTTTACGTACATATATTCTATTCGGCCACGAAATTAACAAAAAATAGAATGAACTTTTAATCCCTAAAACCACTTTTAAATCTCAAATACACGGGTGTGTCGCCACCGCATTTATACATAAAAGTAACCCAAATACATAAAACTAACGACTCACCGTCGAATGGTCGACACAAAACACACAATAAAATCCTCCGGCCACGTTAATTTGGCTTGAAACAGCGGGGTTCTCTGCGGATTTATCCATTAGTAACCCAGCACAACCAACCAGCTGGACACAGAGTTAGCGTCTATAGGTAGTCAACAGATTTAATGAAAAGTAACTAAAATACATAAAAATAACGACTCACCGTCAAATGGTCGACACAAAACACACAATAAAATCCTCCGGCCGCGTTAATTTGGCTTGAAACAGCGGGGTTCTCTGCGGATTTATCCAAGTACCCAGCACAAACAGCTAGCCACAGAATTAGCCCCTGAGTTCACCTCTGACCCGGAAGATGTCAAGATGGAATAGTCCATTTTTAGTAGGGGGATAAAGAAATCGACCGTTTTTTTATTGCGTATTTAATGATCGTTTTCATCGTAACTATAATTATTTTTATGTTAAATGTACATTAACAAGCAGGATCAATGTTAGGGATGTAGGTGACTGGCCGGGGCGCGGCGGGGCCGGGGCCCCATGCTGATGGGATCCCCAGGCAACGGCATCATTTACCTACATGGTAGATCCGAGTCTGTTCTCCCCTCTGCTCCCCCTCACACCCTCCCTCCTCTCTGCTCTTTACGTGGGGAAAAAGGTAAAACAAGCAGCATAAGAGCTTGTAAATAAGTTTATTGGTTTTTACTGATAGATAATTAGTTATTAGCGGTACTGCATTTTAAATAAAAATAGCACAAATCCGCTTATGAATTATAAAAGTTAGTCAATCCACAAAAACGCTGACAAAAAGTTTAGGTCTACTGTGAGCGGATTAGCGCTTTAGCGCTATCTAGCGTTCATGTGCCCACCACTGATATAGTTTATTTAAATAAATATGGACTTACCAAAGCTTTATCATAATACTTACGCACAAGTTTAGAGTTTTCAGCAGCAGCTCATTCCCACATCCACACCTCACAGAACCGGAACCGGTATACATAATACCCATAATACAAGCTACATCAGCTAAGCTAATCTTTGCTACAGTAAAGATCACTGATATTTCTCACATTACTACATTATTTATTTAGCCTTTGACTGCCTTTCATACTTAAATTAGTGGTAACAAAATAAATCATTTGTGATTATTGCTCAGTCATAATATTTAACGTGTTACAGTAAATGTCACAGATGTTTATTTTCCATTATGATCTGCCTTTGTTCATAAAGTTAGTGGTGAAAAGTTACAATTTAGCAATAATTCCTTTTAATCCATTGGCTAAATGTTGTTTTAAACAGTGGCAGTCCTGGCCTATTTGGCGCCCTGTGCGAGCAACCCCAATGGCGCCCCCCCCCCCCCGCTAGGTTGCCAGTGGGGGTCCTCTCCCAGAAAATTTTGAATAAAATAGATGCCATTTCCTGCATTCTGGTGTATTTTAATGGGTTGTTCAACATCTAGTTTTACCTACATACATAAACTATTCAATAACTATTTTAGAGTTAATGGCAGAACAAGAAGTAGCCTGAGACAAACATGTAGCATTAACAGACTATGAACATTATTCAAGAATTGTTTCTTTAAAAACATTATCAAATATTTTACAAAGTATGTGAATGGTAAGATACTAACAATAACAGCATTGTAAGAGGGGGACAGTTGAACACGGAGGCCTCCACCTCTGTTTAAAGTCCAACACCCACCATGTTTTCAAATTGCATCGCCATTAATGTTTATTAGTTTATTTAAAAAAAATACAGGAGCGATTACTTATATTGTGGAGAAATAACGGTAAATGTGTTATTTCATGATTTATAGCAGATTTTAGCATGCAGCTCTGGGAAAATCTGCTCCTCTCCATATATGGGCATTCACAAGGGCATTCACGTCACCAAAGTGACGCCTTGGAGTTACAGGCGAGCGAGGAAAAGAAAAAGGAAGCATTTTTAAATATTCCCTAAAGCTGCCTGTTGATTAATCCTGCTGTCGCTCACTCATATTCTGAGCGAGCATCCACTTAGACATACTAGTTTAATTCGTTTGATCGCGACAAATTCATTCATTTCCGCATCGACTTTTTATTCTCCCCCCGTGACCAAAGGCAATCAGAGCCAGCCGCGCAGCTGAGCTCTGCGTTCGAGCTCCCCGCGTGCTTCCCGACCCTGCTCCTTGCAGCTGAGGAGAGCAAATGCATACACTCGAGGGAGCAAATTACACCGGCACGAGGAACTTCAAAGGAACGAGGAACGAGGAGCCAGGGACGCGCGCGGCTCGCAGCTCGCTCCTTTGGGCAGATGAGAGCAACAACAGGTCCGCAGCGGTGTTATAAAATAAATAATAAATAAAATCAGAGCGCTGGTCCATATACAGTACACACAAATGCACCAGGAAATATGCAGGAAATATGCAGTTTTCTCCTACTCTCTCTCATAAACCTCCATGGAAACTCACTCCTACCTTCTGCCTTGCTTTCTGGGTGGAGATCAATGTAACAAAAGGCATGACCCTTCGGGACTCTTCGGCCAGGTTTCCGGATTCATTCGGGAGTGGGTTTTTTTTTTTTTTTTTTTAACCCTCGCCTGGCCCAAATGCAAAAATGAAAATAAAATTCATAAAATACTACAGTAATTCTCCAATATGGTGAATTGTTACTGTCACGGTGGGTGTTGTCCTTTAATGATGGATGGTTTCTTTTCACAAAGATGGCCTCCTTTACTCCTCTCTCAAACCATCGTTCCTCTGTATCAAGGAGGAAAGATGACTGAGTTTGTCACAGCTCCTCAGACTGAAGAAGTCTTTTTGATACAAAGAAGAATCTGTCCAGAGGACTACATTTATTGAGCCTGCATCAGGACAATAATCTGTAAAGCTTTAGTACATTTTATGTGGAAAACACATTTTAACTTAACCAATTAATATATTTTCAATGGCAAAATATGCAGGTTTATTTCATATTACTTTCACTATTCCCTTTCATTGCTTTATGTATTTATTATTTTACTTGGAATTATAAAACTATAAGCAGAATAAGAGGATGAAAATGGATGAAATGGAATACTGTAGATGATAAAAATGTAACGAGCCACTATTGTTGTTTAGAAAGTGTTTATATTGGAACTAATGTTTGTTCACACACAGTTAGAACAGCTCACCTGTTCCTTCATACTAACAGGAACAATCCCCTCATCACTCCTGGCTCTGCTCCTGACACTAAATCACATTTTAAAAATTGTTACACTTGCTCAAATCTCCCCTTTTTACAAAGCCTTATGATCAATTCAGGCCAATTTCATTAAAGGGTTGAATCATCTGCAGCTGTTTGAATGAAAAATGTGTCAATGTTTGTACATTTAGCTGTGTCTGTTTCCAGAATCTTTCTCTTTTTAATCCTTCTCTTCTCTGCACCACCGGGCACGTAACAAAAACAAAACTAAAAGTGGAGGCGCCCCCGCAGCTGCTGCAGTGATAAACTGATGACATGGGAATAAATGAAGGGCGGGCGGCCCAGGAGCAGCGTGGTAGTGGTGTTCTGTTTTATATGTTGTTAAAAAAAGTTGTAAAATATTTTTAAAAATTAAAAAACGAGGAGCGGCATCTCTTCTTCTTTTCTCTTTTTCCTAAACTGTGCAATGTTATGCCGCCCCCTGCCGGTGGCCGCCCATGTCGCCCATAGGAGGAACCGCCACTGCGCATGTACGTACGCAGAGGTACAAGCATACCCCCGCAGGGCATGCACGCGCAAAGCTCAATTTTTACGACCGTGTACACAAACGCGTTGTCGCACAATAAACTGCCCGGCGCTGGACTGTTTGTATGAGAAATCAATGTATTAAATTTCCCCTTCTTCATCCCTGATCTGGCCTTTTCTTTTGTTTTTTTGCCAAAAGGCAGCAATCTCTTCCTCCTACGTTGACTCCATGACTGAAATGATGAGAAATGAACAAATTTGTTACGAGCAAATTAAACGCAGGTCCAACGTGGCTGCGGGAGGGTCTGGAGATTTCCTGGTGTGCTGGTCTGATGTGTGGGCTCAGGACCAGCACTCCCTGTTTTTTTAAAGAACTTTTTATTAACGACATATAAACACAGAACACCACTGCGGCTGCAAGCGCTTGTTTTTTCCGGCCTGTCAATCAATTCAGCAGGCGTGTCAGCAAATTACCAATCAGCAACCTCAATTTGTCCCGTAGGTAAAGCTCCTTGTCTGTGGAGCTGCGCTGCATCCACTTAGGGTGGATACTCAAGTATGATGGCTGAACCCTCTGCGTACAGTACGTGTGAACGGACGGACGTGGGAGTATACTGGGGGCTTAAGACTGAGCTGAATACAGCTCCTCAGACTGAAGAAGTCTTTCGGAGGAAAGACAAATATTTCTACAATTTTTTATTTTTTTTGTTAGGCCCGAGCAGCTAAGCGCTGCAAAGTCCTATTGTGATGGTAGTGTTTCAGGCCCGAGCTGAAATTTTTCCGCCAAATGAATTAGCCTTTTGGGGGCCTTAACATATCCCAAAACTCACCAAATTTGGCAGATGCATCAAGACTGGTGAAGATTTCCGTAATTTGGAGGCGTGGCAAAAATCACAACAGAAACGGCTCAAGAGCGCCACCTGTAAATTTTCAAAATACCCTCCGCATTAACCTTAGTTTGTCTTAGAAGCATGAAATTTGGTCCACTTGTCCAATTTCCCAAGATGCACAGAAAACCCTCTGGCACCAACATTGTACGATAAACAGGAAGGCGTCCATTTTGGAATGCTGTCCAAAATCCTTTTGTGTTTCCATCAACGATTTTAGTTCTGCAGTGGCGGCACTTAAATGGGAGCTTCCGTAGGGGTCCATCCTGGGTCCTCTCCTATTCTCCTTATACCTACTGCCACTCGGTGCTATTTTCCAGAAACATAACATACCTTTCCACTTCTACGCCGATGACTGTCAAATCTACTTCCCCCTAAGAAACAATGGCACATCCTCTATTCAACCTGTGCTCGACTGCCTGGGTGACATCAGGGACTGGATGGCTTTAAATGTCTTAAGTTTTAATGATAAGAAGTCTGAAGCCATATTGTTCCTTCCTAAAGAAAATCTCGAACCACTGCAATGACCTTTCTGCTCTAGCCCTGTCTGAAAAACAAAAAGTCACAAATCTGGGAGTGATAATGGATCCTTCCATGAAACTCAACAGCCATGTAATTACGATTGTTAAATCCTGTTTTTTCCAGCTGAGGCGACTGTCTAAGCTGAAGCCCATATTATCTAAAAATAACCTGGAGACAGTAATTCATGCATTTATTACATCTAGGCTTGATTACTGCAATTCACTCCTGTTTGGTATCAGTCAGACCACCATTGCAAATCCAGAACGCAGCAGCCCGATTTTTAACTAGTACAGGCAAAAGAGAGCACATTACACCAGTCTTGGCATCCCTGCACTGGCTACCGGTTCATCTTCATATCCAGTTCAAAATCCTCCTCTATGTCTACAAATCGCTGAACAGTCTTGCCCCCACCTATCACTCTGATTTGATACACCCGTATGTCCCACCACGTGCTCTGAGGTCAGCGGACCAGGTACTTTTGACAATCCCAGGGACTCATCTTAAGCGCAGAGGTGACAGGGCTTTCTCTGTAGCAGGCCCAAGACTTTGGAACAAGTTACCTCTGCTCGTCAGACAGGCCCCCTCCCTCTCAGTGTTCAAATCCCGTCTGAAGACCCATTACTATTCTGTCGCTTTCAACACCAGGTGATCTGTGTTTGGTTGTTTTATTTATGATCTGTGATGTTCCTATGTCTATTGTTCTGTACTTCATTGTTGTGTGTTGCCTGTTGTTTGTTTGTTTGTTTGTATAGCACTTTGGTTGGCCTTGTCGCTGTTTAAACTGCCCTATAAATGTGGGGTTTTTCCTGTTTTGCTGCCTACAGATTTCCTGAGGTTGAGGAGTCACAGCTGTCGGCCATCTCCACTAATCACCACCAGGACTACTTAAGACTGCTGGCTGGCTTCATTCAGTGCTGAAGCATACCTACTTTATGGTACTAGTGCTTCCAGCCTCTTGGTGTTAATCCTTGTAGTTCTTATTCTTACCCTTGTGATTTTTTCTTCGTGACACTACAGACCCTGGTCCATCTGTGCCAAACGTCTTGGACTCCTGGCTGCTCTGTGGACCTCCTGTGCTGAACTTGGAAGTTTGGATATCAAGATACCTCCAGTGAGATCTTCCACCTCCACGCTCCACCCGTGCTTCCCCCTCCCTGTGGATAACATTGCCATTATAAATAAATCATCGTTTGTTTTACCCCTGAATCTGTTTTCTTCCAGTCCGTTCATCTGGGTTGATATTGCTACCTTGACAGAAATGCTTCAGCCAAACAAACAGACCCAGAACGCGACTGGGGGAGAACCTTCTCAGAGGGCTACGGACCCCCAGACTTCACGACTGGACTTATTGGAAACCAGACTGCAACAGATGGCTTCCCAACAACTAACTAACCAATCCAACCTCAGAGAACTTGGAGGTATGATGTTTGATGCTAATCAAAAACTCTCACAACTTATTTCTGCCCCACGGGCCGCTCAACCTGGGCCTTCTTCTGTTAATGCTACTGTTGGATCAACAACACCAACAACACCTTCAACCGAGCCTGTGTTTAGGCCTTCTGAGTTTTTTAGTGGTAACCCTGATCACTATGCAGGATTCATTCTTCAATGTCGTCTGGCTTTTACTAGAGCCCCTCGTACATATCCCACGGACGCCGCTAAAATAGCTTTTGTGATCAGTCAGTTAAAAGGTGACGCTCTTAGCTGGGCTACAGCGCACTTATCCTCAAATGATATTGACTTACTAACCTTTCCTGAGTTCCTCGAGGACTTCTCGATGATTTTCGACCACCCTTTGCAGCAGGAGGATGCCGTCAAACATCTGTTGAACCTCCGCCAAGGAAGGAAGCCGGTATCGGAGCACGCAATACGCTTCCGCATCATGGCGGCGAAGACTCGCTGGGACGATCTCGCTATCAGAGGTACTTTCTTAAATTCCCTGTCTGACAGAGTCAAGGATCAACTCGCTCTGAGAGACGAACCCAACTCTCTTAATGAACTGATAAACTTGGCGATTAGAGTCGATAATCGCTTCAACGAAAGGGGCAAGGAGAGGGACTACAAGTCCCAGCGTCCATCCACTTCCGGTTTCCGGTCAAACCCGACTTTTCAGAGTAAAGTCTTCTCTAACTTTGAGGAGGAACCGGAGCCTATGCAAATAGGCCGCACAAGGCTGTCACCCGAGGAGAGACAGCGACGTATGAGATCTGGGTGTTGTCTTTATTGTGGTAAGATTGGCCACTACATAGCCCAATGCCCTCTACAGGGAGCCCAACGCCCTCTACAGGGAAACGACCCCTCCCATCAATAAAACAGGGGGTATTGGTGGGTAGATCATCTTGTTCTCCTGTCTCACGATTTACTTTACCATCTATTATTGTGAATAATAACATGAAGTTACCTGTTACAGCTCTTGTGGACTCTGGAGCGGAACAAAATCTCATCAGCAGTGACTTGGTGGAACAACTATCCATTCCTACCCATACCCTTCGAGACCCTTTGACTGTCGCCGGTCTCACTGGACAGGTTTTCGCCAAGATTCACCTGAGGGTCCAGGAACTCCACCTCATCATCTCTGGAAATCACCATGAGCAAGGTGAATTCTTCGTTTTTGACTCTCCCACCACTCAATTAATTTTGGGTTTTCCTTGGTTGGAGAGGCATAATCCATTATTGGACTGGTCGGAGAAGAGGATAGACAAGTGGAGCTCGTACTGTCTCAAGAACTGTCTTCGCTCTGCTGTACCGAAGACCTCTGTAAATAACCCCCAGTCACAAGCTGTTGACCTAAGCAAAGTACCTCCTGTGTATCATGATTTAAGTGCTGTGTTCAATAAAGAGAAAGCTTTGTCCCTGCCTCCACATCGCCCATATGATTGTGCTATTAATCTTCTTCCTGGAGCTCCTCTGCCTACCAGTAGATTATACAACATATCAGGGCCTGAGAGAAAGACTATGTCAGATTATATTGGGGAGTCTCTGACGTCTGGTATCATTCGACCGTCCACCTCACCTGTGGGGGCGGGTTTCTTTTTTGTGTCTAAAAAGGATAAGACCTTGCGCCCATGCATTGACTATCGTGGGTTAAACCAGATTACCATCAAAAATAAATATCCGCTACCTCTCATTGATTCCATTCATGACCAGTTGCATTCGGCTGCCATATTTACGAAATTAGATTTGCGTAATGCTTACCATCTAGTAAGGGTTCGTGAGGGGGATGAGTGGAAGACCGCCTTCAAGACTCCACTCGGTCATTTTGAGTACTTAGTAATGCCTTTCGGCCTTACTAATGCTCCTGCGGTATTTCAGGCACTCGTTAACGACGTCCTTAGAGATTTCCTTAATGAGTTTGTTTTCGTTTATTTAGACGATATACTCATTTACTCCCACGACTTGAGCCAACACGAGACTCACGTACGTGCGGTACTACAGAGACTCCTTGAGAATCAGCTTTATGTAAAGGCAGAGAAGTGCGATTTTCATGTCACCACTGTGTCATTCCTGGGGTTTATTTTCGAGGGTGGTAGTTTTCGCACTGACCCTGAGAAGACCAGGGCTGTGGAAGAATGGCCCATTCCTGAGGATCGCAAACAGCTGCAACGATTCTTAGGCTTTGCAAACTTTTATAGAAGGTTCATTAAGAATTATAGCCGCATTGCTGCTCCTCTTACTCAACTCACCTCCACGTTAAGAACCTTCTCCTGGACTCCTGATGCTGAGACGGCTTTTAAGGAACTTAAGCGTCTTTTCTCCACCGCCCCCATCCTTCGTCACCCTGACCCGGAGAGACAATTCATCTTGGAGGTCGATGCGTCGGACACGGGTGTGGGAGCAGTCCTTTCTCAGCGTTCTCAGGAGGATAACAAGGTCCACCCTTGTGCGTTCTTCTCTCGACGTCTTAGCCCTTCGGAACAGAATTATGATGTGGGGAACAGAGAGTTGTTGGCTGTAAAATTGGCACTGGAAGAATGGAGGCACTGGTTGGAGGGTACCAAGACACCTTTTTTGATCTGGACAGATCATAAGAACCTTATTTACATCCAGAACGCCAAGAGGCTGAGTCCAAGACAGGCTCGTTGGTCTTTGTTTTTTGCAAGGTTTAACTTTTTTTTGACCTACAGACCTGGATCTAAGAACATCAAGCCCGATGCCCTGTCAAGACAGTTTTCCATTTCCGACCAGCACAAGACTGAAGACAACATACTGCCCCCCTCCGTTGTGGTTGGCGTACTTACCTGGTCCATTGAAAAAGACATTCAAGAGGCGCAAGGATCTGAACCCGACCCAGGTACCGGTCCTCCTGATAGAAGGTTTGTTCCCTCCACTATCAGATCCAAGGTACTAGATTGGATCCATTCGAATAAACTGTCATGTCACCCAGGCACTAACCGTATGCTTTCCCTTGTCAAGAGACACTTCTGGTGGCCCACTCTCAACCAAGACATTAAGGAGTTTGTGGCTGCTTGCCCTACCTGTGCTCGCAACAAGAGTGGGAACCAACCTCCAGCAGGTTTGTTACAGCCTTTGCCCACACCCAGTCGTCCATGGTCCCATGTAGCTCTGGATTTCATCACTGGACTGCCCCCTTCTGAAGGGAACACTGTCATTTTAACAGTTGTTGATAGGTTTTCCAAGACAGCTCATTTTGTACCCCTTGCCAAGCTTCCCTCTGCCTTGGAGACTGCTCACCTCCTGACCCAGCACGTCTTTCGGATTCATGGTATTCCCACAGATCTGGTTTCGGACCGAGGCCCTCAATTCACTTCTCAGGTCTGGCAGGCTTTCTGCAACACCCTGGGGGCCTCTTCTAGTCTGTCATCTGGTTATCATCCCCAATCTAATGGACAAACGGAACGATGTAACCAGGAGTTGGAGGCTGCCCTACGATGTGTCATTGAGGACAACCCGTCTTCTTGGAGCAAACTTCTGGTGTGGGTAGAGTATGCTCACAATACTCACACATCCTCCGCCACTGGAATGTCTCCCTTCGAAGCCTCTCTGGGTTATGCTCCCCCGCTTTTTCCTAGCCAGGAGTCCGAGATCTCTGTCCCTTCTGTTCAGCACCATTTCCGCCGTTGCCGTAGGGTTTGGCGTCAGGCTAAGGCGGCCCTGCTACGTACTGCTGACCAGAACAAGAGACACGCAGACCGCCATCGTTCTGTGGCTCCTGCTTACCACGTGGGTCAGAGGGTCTGGCTCTCTACCCGTGACATCAAGCTCAAGGACACTCCCAGAAAACTTGCCCCTCGTTTTATTGGTCCGTTTCCTGTGGTCAAGATTATTAACCCGTCTGCTGTTCGTCTGAAATTGCCTGCTTCCATGCGCATTCATCCCACCTTCCACGTTTCCCAGGTGAAGCCAGTCTCTGTGAGTCCTTTATGTCCTCCTGCTGTCCTCCCTCCTCCCCCCCGTCTCATTGACAATCACCCTGCCTTCACTGTCCGGTGTATCCTGGACGTTCGGCGCCGGGGTCGGGGTTTCCAGTATTTGGTTGACTGGGAGGGCTATGGTCCCGAGGAGAGGTCTTGGATTCCTCGGTCCTTCATTCTGGATCCCAGCCTCATCTCCTCTTTTTTCAGGTCCCATCCTGAGAAGCGCCTTAGGTCGCCAAGGGGCGATTCTTGAGGGGGGGGTACTGTGGGGTTTTTCCTGTTTTGCTGCCTACAGATTTCCTGAGGTTGAGGAGTCACAGCTGTCGGCCATCTCCACTAATCACCACCAGGACTACTTAAGACTGCTGGCTGGCTTCATTCAGTGCTGAAGCATACCTACTTTATGGTACTAGTGCTTCCAGCCTCTTGGTGTTAATCCTTGTAGTTCTTATTCTTACCCTTGTGATTTTTTCTTCGTGACACTACAGACCCTGGTCCATCTGTGCCAAACGTCTTGGACTCCTGGCTGCTCTGTGGACCTCCTGTGCTGAACTTGGAAGTTTGGATATCAAGATACCTCCAGTGAGATCTTCCACCTCCACGCTCCACCCGTGCTTCCCCCTCCCTGTGGATAACATTGCCATTATAAATAAATCATCGTTTGTTTTACCCCTGAATCTGTTTTCTTCCAGTCCGTTCATCTGGGTTGATATTGCTACCTTGACAATAAATAAAGTGGTATGGTATGGTATGGTAAAATTTAACACCTTTTTGGCGGTTTACAGCCTCCGCATTTGAACGAACTCCTCCTAGGGGTTTCGCTCAATCGGTTTCACACTTGGTCGTTTTGTTCAAAAGGCACCAGGGACAAAAACGTACCTAAATGGTTAGTTTCGGAGCATGCTGAAGGGGCGGGCCAGACCTCAAAGTTTGACATCTCGCCATGAAAAACGAAACGCTAATAGCACCTACACGAAAAGTTTCTTGTCCCATCTCAGACAGGTGTCTTCTGGCTCTCTATCATGAACAGTAGACATCATCAGTACTGGTTTATTGTCATACCACTTCACCACACAAATCTTTCCATCCTCAGTGGTAACTTGAGCTGAGGTACCTCTCCCATTATTTTTCATTGTTTTATCAGTTGGTAGCTTCTGCACTGCTGAAGAAACCCAATTTTTCATAACAGTACCAGTTACATACATCTGCTTCTTCATCATGTGTTCCACACTTTGAATGGATGTGAAGAACTGATCACAGTAAATACTTGTATTGGGATGCAGAGTTGGAGACAGACGATCTATAACCAGGCATCCCAAACCCAGATCCTTTGGTTCTTCAACCTGCTCAAAGAGTGCATTTGCACCTTGATAAATCTCAAAGTCCAGCACAATACCATATGCTGTTGCACAAACAAAGTTTTTTATGCCAACTGGGTTTGGTTTCATTGGCAGATATTGCCGACGTCCATGCTCCTTGGAATGGAATCATCTGCTCATCAATGGAAACAAATTCTGGTCGAGTCTGGGACTTGCAACCTTTCAGAATGCGGTTCAGAAAAGGCCTCACCTTCCAGAATTTATCATACTTTTTCAGATCTTCTGGAACATCTTCATCAATGAGTATTTTGAGTGATCGCCTCAGTCTGAAAAATCTTTCACGTGTGAACTTTTCAGTAATGGCAGGTAATCTCAAGGTTTTGGACCAGTACATCCTGATTGCAGGATAAGGTACACAAGACATCAAAATACAGGCACCAAAAAAATTATAAATTTATCAGTTGATGTGTTGAGCTGGTCCCCATTTCTAGCCAGTGACATAGCATTAGAGCAATTGGCAATCGTTTTCATCAAATCTTTATCAATACAGTATACTGTTCTATGTAGTCAAGTGGGGTCCAGTCTTCTCTGTTTTCCACAGTTTTATCATCATGCTCAAACTGGGCTTGATTTGGTGTTAGCGGAGAAGCCCTCCATCGCATCCCACGCCCTTTCTTGGACTGTTCTTGATGACTTGGTCCTGGTGTTGTCTCATCAAGGAGATTATTTGAGACATCAGCCTCATCTTGTTCTGTCTGAGAGCGATGTCTGGGAGTGCGTGATCTGGCAATGTCACAATCTGAATGATATCCTTCACATTCATCTCGCAGATGATTACGCCCCCTAATAGACTTAGAGGGCTGTGGAATGGGATCTTCACACCCACTACTGTCTTCCTCGCTGCTGCTTGGTTCCTGTTGTGGGGGTTGATATTCAGTATCCTCTACGGGATCATCAATGTCCGACAAATCTTCTATCTCTGAGTTTTCTCCATCAATTAACCCCAGCAATTCCATTACTTTTGACAGAGAATAACGCTCTGTGAAAAAAAAATCATAAGCAAAATCAAATAAAAATCGATGTACATTTATTTCTAAAACATTTTAAATCTGCTGACACTATAGTCAACTATTGTGTTCTACCAAATTCATCAAAAAATACTATTTTATTTTTACATTTTGATGTTAGCAGTTATGATAAAATGTAAATACTTTCAACAAAACTAACTCCTTATGTCCACATTTGTGGACATTTTCTGCAAAGCTATCATGGGTCCACATACGTGTACATCATGTTTAGCAGCATGACAAATCATTGCATTTATTAACTTTTGTAAAATTTGACTTCTATAACAAACAATAAACACTTAAAGTGCGACTAAACCCAAAATTACCTTTTTTTTAGCTGATAAACTCCCTAGAATGTGTTTAAAATGTTATCTAGCACTATGGCTGTGTTTATTCTCACATAATTGTGCATATCTGTGTAAATTGGCAATATTTGGCAATATTTGGTCTAAAAATGTGTTTACGGTAGTTCTATGGGTTGAACTGGTGGATTACACCTTAATTTTCTTATTTGTGCAAACGCTCATGTGTGACATGTCTGCTCATGTGTGATGTCACACAGGTGGTTCAAGCAGAGCCAATCCCCTGCAGAGATGAGAAGTGCATACCTTATATGGAAGTGCTGCATTTCACTCCTGACAAGCGGTTTTATTTTTCTTTTCATTTTCATTGTTTTAGGCCTTTGGTTTTGGATGGAATGGGTGGAATAGATAAATACATCTACATGTTTATTCTTTGTTGTTGCTTGGTGTATGTTGTTGGCTAGAGGTTTAATTTGTTTTAGGTTGTTGCAGGTGGAGGCGTGAACAAAAGCACAACTCTACCTCCACCCCTCCTTGTCTCTCGACACGCCCATTTTCAGGGAGATTTTGGAAGGAGGAGTTACCGTCTCAACCTGGGTTTAGTTTCACTTTAATAATATATCTAATCAAGAATCAGCCAGGAAAGGTGATTGATTTTTTTTACCTGAGCGACGTTTGGATCGGGAGTTGCCATCTGAACTTGTGCACGAGTTGGCAGCCATCTTGAATACAACCTGTAATGTGATATACTCTTCTGCCACCACTAAGTGGCAGTATAATGGCCACAGATGTGGACACCAGGAATCTTATAGAGCAAAATTTAGTATTGTGGTCTATACAACCCAAAATGTGATGTCCACATATGTGGATGCAGGATCTGATTAACATTTGACTCCAGGGTGCACCCTAGATTTTATCCAACAGTTATATCTCAGTGATACATCATCTGATCTGCACCTGATGTTTGGTGTTTCATCAATGACCACTTCTAGAAAAATTGATTTGTTGATTCATGACATCACTTAAACCCCACCCACTCAGACAAGAAACTGATGATTATTGGGCGACTCTTCCAGCTTCGCCCTGTGTAAGATATTAGACTGAAACTGTATTCGCAAACTGCTGAAGAACGCACATGACATGTTGAAAAGCATAAAGGAAGTGCTCATCAAACATTCGCCACAAAACAGGAAGTCACATTAACTCCTGTCTGGAAGGTCGGATTTTAGCCAAACTTGTAAGGCTTGCAGCTGGATTTGTACTGATATAGATGGAAGGTGATTTCAAAGATTCGGCATATGCGCACCCTGGATGACGCATGCAGGAACAAAATGACAGCATTCACGATTGCAACAGGGAAGCATTGCTGGAGCTCCGGCGGTCACAGGTGATATCCAAGATTTGGCAAATGCACACCCTGGTGAACGGGTGTGGGATAGGCAATGTCAGCCTTCTCTGACAACAGAATCAGCAAATGCTTACATGCATGCCATGATCTTCAGCCATATAGCCTATTGTTATACTACATGGTCTCACACTTCAGAGATCGTCATGAAGCCCCTAAAGTCTCTTTTTAAGAAAACACTGAAAATCTTTGACAAAAAGCCTAAACAGTATCATTATTGTAACGTCCTAAATAAGTACATTTTAGATTTTGATAGTTATCAGATTTTTATGGATGCTTGCCTGATTTTTAAAGTTTTAAATGGACTTGCTCTTCCTCCTTTAATATATTTTATCAGTAGAAAAACAAGTACAGTAAACACAAGAGCACTGACCAGAGGAGATTGTGATGTGCAGCGGCGCAGGACTAAATTTGGCCAAATGGTGGTGTCCATCAGAGGCACACAGTCATGGAACACACTGCCAGTTTCCATCAGGAACTGTGGCACCTACTCCAGCTTTAAAAATTCTTTGAAACTTTGGCTGAAAACTAATCAGAAGTGCACTCATGTGTAGATTACTTTGTCTATTTTCTTATGGCATCATAACTTTATTGTGATTTTATGTTGTGTTATGTGTTATATAGGTGATGTTTGTATTATTCTCTGCTCTTTTGTTTTATGGGATGTTTCTTATTCTTAGGACAACGGATGAAAATTAGCTATTGTGCTAACTCCGGCATATTTACATTGATGCTTACTGCTGTCATGTTGATTAATATGCATTGTCCTAATTTAAATAAAATAATAATGGTGACTGGGTGGACTAGCTGGAGCTCCCGCGGTCGCCGTAAGGCCGGAGTGGCGCTTTGCTGCGAGGGCCTCAATGCTGCTTGCAGCTTTTATTTTGTTTTATTTTTTGAATGTCCAGAGGATCAGACTTAACTTTTTTGGATTCATTGTTCATTTCCCTCAGCGATGGGAGACATTGGCACTTGTTGAACTGGGTTGGCCTTCGTCACAATGCAACTGCCTTAAATGCAACATTCGAAGCATGCAGCCACTGAAAGGAGGCACAGATTATGTTACCCAACATGCTTTTCTGCTTTACAAATTTCCAATAAGCCACCCCCATGGAGCCAGTATAAATTTTGAATGCTATGCCATCTCAGATTAGACATTTTAAAACCTGTGGACAAAAGGAGCTTCCACTTAAAACAATTTACTTCAACAGGATGCAGCTGAAAGGTTTCGTCTGTTTCTGTTCTGTATAATAAATCAGTTTCAATTTTGAAATAATCATGACTTTGATCCATAACACAAACTTTGTGGAACATGTTTAACACCCCCACACACACACCCCACCACCACCACCACCACCACTGTGTAACTGTGTGAAAAAAGAAAAGCCAACCTTTTGGATTGGAGAGTTTCTGTAAAATAAAACTCGACTGGATTCTAAAACATCATGGGACGTTTCTGCCTGTGAAGCTGCAGATCTGCTATGTGAGCAGAATTTCATGTGACCGAGTGCGTGAATGGAGCCCCACCTTCCCACAGTCCTTTGGATCCTGTGGCTGCGCTCCAGTTTATTTTCCCAGCAAAGATTTAACAATCAGTGGCCTGCAGGTATGGGCCAAGTTCAACACATAAACCCCCAAAAAGCCTGAAACGTTCACATACTGATGTTCCAACATGATAAAGTTTGTGCTCAAAGAGCCAGAAACCCTCTGAGCTCCAGGTTCGGTTCGGACCATCCGGTCTCAGCTTTCATGTTGGCTGTGTCTTCCCAGCATCGCTGCTAAACAGCCTTAAACAGCCTTAAACAGCCTTAAACAGCCTTAAACAGCAGATTGGAGGTCGTTTCAGGAGCTCAGCTAAGCTCTCTGGTAAAAACAAGATGAGGCTCTGAGGACAGAGCTGGAGAGAACTGCATTGTTTTTTTTTCATTCAACCTTTATTTCTACAGGTTAGTCTCATTGAGTTACGAGGACTTATTTACCAGAGAGACCTGTTTTAAACAAATAACACGGATGAGGTACAGACAACACTAGACTATCATGTAAAAAGCATTTAAAATGAAAAGTAAATGAACGTAGTGATATAAAACAAAATAAAAATAGCTACATTATGGAACAGGGTAAAATACTAAAAACAGGAACATGTCTACGTTCCTTTTTGCATTTAACAGAACAGTTGTTTAAAATCCTTTAGAGGGGTCAAAGTTGACAACTTCACATCTTTTGAAAAGTATTCCAGATTTCAGGAACAGACCCTTTAGCCAAATTCAGTCCTCACTGAGGGAACACTACAAGTAATGATCTCTTGGGAGTGCACGCTGTAGATGAACTGATGAAGTGACATGTATGAAAGTAACAGACCAAGAAGTGATTTCGAGATGAAAATGTACCAGTGAGAGAGTCTGTGTGAAGTTAATTATACTTAACCAGTGAATACAGGGTGCAGTGAGTGATGGGTACGGTAGTTACAGCCAGTTATGAATCTTAGAGCACCGTGATATAGCATCCAACATCTGTAAGGTGCTTGCAGGAGAATTCATGTAAATAATGTCACCGTAGTCAATGACCAGAAGAAAAGTAGCAGTTACAAGGTGTTTCTTGGCATTCAGAGTAAAATAAAATCTATTTCTGAAAAATAATCCCAATCTTAATTTCAATTTCTTTACCAAGTCTTCAACATGAGACTTAAAACAGAGCTATGCAAATCAAGATTCGCAAGTTTTTATAAGAATCGACAAACTCAATAGGAACACTACACTATTCATAGATAAGAGAAGGGTGGATTGCTGGGACCAGCTTCCTGATTGAAAATAACTTCCCTTTGGTATTATAAAGTAAAGTGCTATGTGTTGTCATCATTGTATGTTCCCATACAATGGCAAAATTAGTTCTCTGTATTTACCCATCACACCTGCGACACACCCAGGTGGAGCAGTGGGCAGCTATGTAAGTGTCTGGGGAGCAATAATTTTTTTAATTCAACCTTTATTTATACAGATAAATCACACTGAGCCTCAAAGACTCTTTTTCGAGTGAGACCTGTTTAGACAGACAAAAATGCTGTGAAAGTAACAACATGCTGTTTGGAGGCAAAAAATAATAATTCCTAACAGGCTCTCTCTCAATGGCCAATGAGAAATATATCGAACTTGAAGAAGAAAAAAACCACCCGCCCATATAAGCACATAGTGACGTAGACATTCCACAAGGGAAGGGAAGACAACAATGGCGTGAGCGTGTCCAAGGACATTCCACTGTAGGAGTTCTGATAATAATAATAATAATGAATTTAATTTATAACGCACTTTTCATTAACAAAAATCTCAAAGTGCTGCAAAGTGCAACTAAAATCAAAGATCAAATAAAAACAAGTGATAAGATCAAGTAAAATCAATGATAAAACAACAAAAATCAATAATAAAATCAATTAAAAACAATGATAATATCAACTAAGATCTAAGATAAAATCATGCGGAGGCAGAGTAGGCTTGCTTAAAAAGAAAGGTCTTTAAGCCTTGTTTAAAGTCAACCAGTGACTGTGGAGCTCTCAGGTAGTCAGGGAGGGAGTTCCATAGGCGGGGGGCAGCCACACAGAATGCCCGGTCTCCCATGGTCCTTAATTTGGTTCGTGGAATGTGAAGGAGATTACTGTTCTGTGATCGTAGAGACCGGGTGGATGAATATGGTGCAAGAATGTCCTTTAGATAATCAGGTGAAGTTCCGTGTAAGCATTGATGTGTAATGAGAGCAGTTTTGTACTGAATTCTGTAGGTGACAGGAAGCCAATGGAGGTTATGGAGAATGGGTGTAATATGTTCAAATTTACGAGCTCTCAATAAAATCCTTGCTGCACTGTTTTGAATATATTGAAGCTTCTGAAGGTATTTGCCAGGGATTCCAATAAACAGGGAGTTGCAGTAGTCGAGCCTGGAGGAGACAAAGGCATGGACGAGCTTCTCAGCATCAGAAAAAGTTAGAGATGGGCGAAGTCTGGAGATGTTTCGAAGATGGAAGAAGCAGGTTTTAAACAGAAGCTTAATGTGATTTTCAAATGTAAGATGAGAGTCCATTTTTATTCCAAGATTTGTAACAGAGGTGGAGAGGGGGATGTCTTGTCCAGAAAAGGAAATTGTTGTTATAGTTGATGTTTGTACCTGGTGAGGGGTGCCAATCAGTATGGCCTCAGTCTTGGAGCAGTTTAATTGAAGAAAGTTCTGATTCATCCATGCCCTTATTTCCTCCAGGCATGTAGAGAGAACAGTGAGTGAAGATGGAGATGACAATGGTGAAGATGACGATGCTCCAGTCCTGATGTATATAAGATAAGAATGGAATAATCAGCCAGTTCCCTCTGTTGAGATATGTAAACATTCTCGTGGGTGCTGAGGTTGGCCAAGGACAGAGCCAGTGATAATGGAAAATGGACTGCATTTATATAGCACCTTTCTATCTTATCCAGATGCTCAAAGTACTTTACACTCTGTGTCCTCAGTTACCCATTCATACAGCACTCTCCACAAAGACTAATTGAACAAATCATTCTAAAAAGACTAATCAGTGCTTTAGATAACATTCATACACTTTTTTCGCCTTTTCCCTTTGTTAGGGGTCACCACAGCAAACTAGTCGCACGAAGACTTGGCAATTGTTTTTACGCCGGATGCCCTTCCTGACACAACTACAGACCACCACAACCCTCTGTGTGGAGCAGAGAACTGATATCTAGGGTTCCCGGGGGAGCAGATGGTGTGGGTTAAGGGCCTTGCTCAAGGGTCCAGAGTGGGGCAGATGAGGGTGGAGACAGGTGTGACCGCTTCACTTATCCCACCCACATTTTTGATGTTGTCTGTACCGGGGCTTGAACCGGCGATCTTCCGATCACAAGCTCACCTTCTTAACCTCTGCACCACCACTCCCACATCACATTCATACACTGATGGGGCACATATCAGAGACAATGAGTGGTTCAGTGTTGCCCAGGGACACTTTGGCATGTGACTGCTGGTGGATTCGAACCCCCAACTCTTGCATTGGAGGACAGTTGTCCTCCATTGCAAGTAGAGCAGTTACTCTATCCACTCAGCCACAGCCGTTCCATCCAAGAATCCTGAAATGATGACACAATATTTATTCAGCCGGTTTCTCCCTGATAGGTCCATAGACTTCCTCGGTGGGAGGGGAGGGGGCAGAGAATCAGATTTACAGAGCCTCCAGGCGAACTGAGATAAATTGGCCTGGCAAGGCCAGCTGAAGGAGACAAATTCAGATAAACAATATTTGTTTTGGAGACAGGCAGAACTTTACTGAATTTTATTTGCCTTGAGTCTTTGCTGGTCTCAGATAGATTCTGAAAAGTCCAGATTAAATGGACACACCACTGATCCGTGCCTAAGAATATTCCCTGAGATCTGATCCATCCTGCCAGCGAGTCCTAGGGGCTGCAAATGGCCTGAAATTCTCACAAATCACATACAGTTTAGGGTTCAGTTAGCTAAGCAATTGAGTCTGGGTGCTTGAGACACAGAGCAAACCTTCACATAAGGCTGGCAGCCTGACCAGAGCCAAATCAGCTGCAACCGTCTTCTTTGTATGTTGACAAACCAGGAACCAGCCGATTCCAAAAAGCAGGAAACCTGTTATCATAAATCTAATTATTATATATACTTTTAAATAATAGCATAATCCATAATTATGAAATAATTAGGATTTGGGTGTCGGTCAGAGACACCATGACATTCAAGGACAACAGGTGATTGAACCTGGGTCTTTTGGGTCTTGAGTCAGCTGCCATACCTCTACCCCATCTCAGCATTAACACTGGGTTGATACAGAACAAATCTGACTGAATGCTAAATTATTATTATACTAGGATAATTTTCATGGTTTATTTCTGAGATAAGCTGAGCACAAACAGGTTGGATTTACATGTTTTGTCTCATCACATTTAAAAACTGTTCTTCTGATAGTTAGGCCTACACCTGATCTGATCAAAGTCATAGAGTTATTGTTTCAACAAAGGACGATGTAGTGGTCCTACTGCTGGGTTGTAGCCCCCTATGGCCCCTTCCATGTCTCCTGGTGTACTGGCCTGTCTCCTGGTACCTATTCCATGCTCTGGACACTGTGCTGAGAGACACAGCAAAATTTCTTGCCACTGCTTGGATTGATGTTCCATCTTGGATTGGCTGCACTACTTCAGCAACTTCAGTGGGCTGTAAAAAAACGCCTCATGATGTTCAACCAGAAAGGGCAAGAACTGAGAAATGACCTGTGGTCACCACCTGCAGAATCACTTTTTCATAGGGGTTGTCTTGCCTCTCATTCTAC
The DNA here is from genome assembly GCA_038048925.1 of Garcialebias charrua. NCBI lineage: Eukaryota > Metazoa > Chordata > Actinopteri > Cyprinodontiformes > Rivulidae > Garcialebias > Garcialebias charrua. The sequence goes on from JBBPBX010017910.1 coordinate 32,255, forward strand.
CTGTTGTGTTCCATTTGCACAGCAGCAGGTGATTCACATTAAGTGTTACTACCTAACTGGTGACACCGATTCCAAAAAGGTGTGACTATTTGGAGTTACATTGTTTTGTTTAGGTGTTCCCTTTATTTATTTTTGAGCAGTGTATTAAACTTCATCAGGGCACAAGCGCTGAATCGCAGGCAGTTTGATGCACTTAGAGGAGCATGAGACTGAGTGACATCAGCTAGCACGCAATATGAAGCAAGATTCTTGCTTCATATTTGGAGTACATAGACAATATTGTGATGTCTTCAGAAAGCCAAGAACCCATTTCCAACAGTATATGAAACCCAATATTTGTTCTGGGATAAATATGACTGAAAATGAAAACTAATATATTTAGTTGCAAATGTTTAAAACATTCATATATTGTTTATCATTGTACAGGTAGTCCCCGATTTACGAGCGCTCTGATCTGCGAGGTTCCAGACTTACGAGCTGCACATTTTTGGAAAAAACGAAAAAAATACTGAGTTTTCATGTGTTTTTTCACTACAGTTAGCTAGTTAAGCATATAAACACACGTTTCCGATCATTTTTATGCACTCAAAAGTAGTTTTTAGATGAAAATAGAGTGTTTTTAGGCGCGCTAGCGAAAACCGTTCCAATTTACGAGCGGATTTCCGGATTTACGAGCGAAATGGCGGCCGTTCCAAATTACGAGATTTCCGGTTTACGAGCGCCTCGTTGTAACGGATCTCGCTCGTAAATCGGGGACTACCTGTACTGGAAAATTTACTTGAAGAAATTAAATTCTTTTTGTAAGGCAACTTAATTTTTTCATTGATCAATCATAACAAATACCACCAGTCTTACCAGCTCATTAAAACAATGATATTTACTGTTTTTAATAAAAAAAATACAATGAATATTTTTCAGAATCGAATTAAGTTGTTTGGCCCGGCCCTCAAAATAATTTCTGTTTCTCAGGTGGCCAAATGGAAAACATAATGTACAACAGCTCAGTGGTTAGCACTGTTGCTTCACAGCAAGAAAATCCTGGGTTCAACCCCAGTTGGACATGGGGTCTTTCTGTTTGGAGTTTGCATGTTCTTCTCATATTTGTGTGGGTTTTCTCCGGGAACTCCAGTTTCCTCCCACAGACCAAAAACATGCATGGTAGACTGATTGGTAACTCTAAATTGTCTCTAGGTGTGAGTGAGAGAGTGAATGGTTGTTTGTCTCGTTTGTCTCTATGTCTCCCTTTGATGAACTGGAGACCTGTCCAGGGTGTACCCTGCCCCTCACACAGTGATTGCTGGACATGGGCACCGGCGACCCCCCGTGACCCAAAATGGAAGAAGCGGGTAAAAGATAATGGATGGATAATAGAAATTGCCCGCCCCTGGAATAGAGCACTCATCCTAATCCCCCCCATCCCGATTGACAACTGCCAGCGCTAACGTAGCACTAAGCTAGCAGCGCACAATACATTAGCACTAGCTAAGATGCTACAGACGTAGCACTTCACTTCTCTCACACATCCTAACCCCACACACACCAAAACCCTGATCAACAACTACCGGCTCTAACGGAGCACTGAGGCTCACAACATAGAGATGTGAACACTGCGTGTGTTGTGGAGAGTTGTTGTCTCCTCCAGGCTCGACTACTGCAACTCCCTGTTTATTGGAATCCCTGGCAAAAAAACTTCAGAAGCTTCAATACATTCAAAACAGTACAGCAAGGATTTTGTTGAGAGCTCGTAAATTTGAACATATTACACCCATTCTCCATAACCTCCATTGGCTTCCTGTCACCTACAGAATTCAGTACAAAACTGCTCTCATTACCCATCAATGCTTGCACGGCACTTCACCTGATTATCTAAAGGACATTCTTGCACCATATTCATCCACCCGGTCTCTACGATCACAGAACAGTAATCTCCTTCACATTCCGAGAACCAAATTAAGGACCATGGGAGACCGGGCATTCTGTGTGGCTGCCCCCCGCCTATGGAACTCCCTCCCTGACTACCTGAGAGCTCCACAGTCACTGGTTGTCTTTAAACAAGGCTTAAAGACCTTTCTTTTTAAGCGAGCATATTCTGCCTCCACATGATTTTATCTTTGATCTTAGTTGATATTATTATTGATTTTACTTGATTTTATCACTTGTTTTATTTGATCTTTGCTTTTGTTTCACTTTGTAGCACTTTGAGATTTTTATTAATGAAAAGTGCGTTATAAATTAAATTCATTATTATTATTATTATTATTGTTGTTGCAAGTAACCAGGAAAACCTGGAGTGGACTTCTAGTGATTTGAGTATTCTCCTATTAATCAAGTGGAATGGATTCATTCATGAAGAAATAGAAACAGCACTGGGTTATCTAATATTTCATGGTAAATGTGGGGGGGCGGGAGGTCGAAATGAATACATTTTAAATGTGAGGGGGACACGTCCCTCCATCCATCCATCCATCCATCCATTGTCTTCCGCTTATCCGGGGTCGGGTCGCGGGGGTAGCAGCCTAAGTAGGGAGGCCCAGACTTCCCTCTCCCCAGCCACTTGGAGCAGCTCCTCTGGGGGAATCCCAAGGCGTTCCCAGGCCAGCCGAGAAACATAGTCCCTCCAGCGTGTCCTGGGTCTTCCTCTGGGTCTCCTCCCGGTGGGACATGCCCGGAACACCTCACCAGGGAGGCGTCCAGGAGGCATCCTAACCAGATGCCCGAGCCACCTCAACTGGCTCCTCTCGATGTGGAGAAGCAGCGGCTCTACTCCGAGTCCCTCCCGGATGACTGAGCTTCTCACCCTATCTCTAAGGGAGAGTCCAGACACCCTGCGGAGAAAACTCATTTCAGCCGCTTGTATCCGAGATCTTGTTCTTTCGGTCACAACCCAAAGCTCATGACCATAGATGAGGGTGGGAACGTAGATCGATCGGTAAATTGAGAGCTTTGCCTTTTGACTCAGCTCTCTCTTCACCACGACAGACCGGTACAGCGCCCGCTTCACTGCGGACGCTGCACCTATCCGCCTATCGATCTCACGCTCCAGTTTTCCCTCATTCGTGAACAAGATCCCGAGATACTTAAACTCCTCCACTTGGGGCAGGACCTCCTCCCCGACCCGGAGAGGGCATGCTAAATGACACATCCCTATCACATATAATTGTTGCAATGCATATGGTACCAACACAACAACTTTTTTTCATTCAGGTTTTTGGAGCTTACTTGAGGTTTTTGTTGCAGAGAAGAGATGCTGTAATACAGGAGTGCCCAATACGGTGATCACGATCTACCGGTAGATCGTGATGGTAATATCAGTAGATCGCACTGCAAAATACATGTCAGACCTTTTTTGTTTTAAAGTTCTCTTAATTTCTTTAAAATAGACATCAGCAAACAAATATTTAAACAATATGCAATTCTTCACTTGACTGACATACAGGTTAGTCAATCTGAGACCGACCTTCTGATGTATAGGTCACCCTGCATGTGCATTCAACCATGCTAAAAACAAACAAGTTGACTCATAATAACCTCTAGTTTATATCTAAACTCAAGAAAGTGTGTAAAATGAGTTGGAGAGCTGGACCAAGTAAGCAAATCTACCATTTCCATATGGAATGGGGAGGAGTTTTTCCCCAACAATATCATATTCGAAGTGCGTTTCACTGGAGCTGCATTTTCGGACTATATTCATAAATACTGTGGCACTGACTTCCTTCTGAACATTCAGCTTAATAGAGAAAATGGTGAAGGAACTAAAATCCCAGTTATCTTGACAGCAGTCATTTTTCTTACAGCTGACCAGCAGTGAAGCATCAGTGTGGGTGAGTCACTTTAATAATCCTTAAGCACAATTTTCAAGACGGAGAGATGGTAAAAGTGGTATTCATTGAAGCAGCTGACTCGATGTTCAGAGACTTTAGAAACAAACCAGATTATTTTCATCAAAGCTCTCAGGTATCAATAAATATGGTTACAGTTAAAAGCAGCTGCTGCCAGGACTGAATTTTCACTTTTGTTCTCAAGTTCTCAGGTTATTTTTCAAACATGACGTTATTCTTGTTGTTTTCTGTTCCATTGTGCGAAGAACAGAAGTTATTGCTGGGTTTTATTTTTTCTTATGAGGACAGTAAAAATAAATTATCACTTTTGGTTTTTAAACAAACTTTTGGGTTTTGCCATCGACGTTGCGTCCACAGCGAGCTGGGACGTATTCGTTCATTCAACCTTTATTTATCCAGGTCAGTCTCAATGAGTCACGTGGACTCCTTTACAACAGTTTTAAACAGACAACATATAAAGTACAGACAACAATAAACCACATCCATCCATCCATCCATCCATCCATCTTCTTCCGCTTATCCGGGGTCGGGTCGCGGGGGTAGCAGCCTAAGTAGGGAGGCCCAGACTTCCCTCTCCCCAGCCACTTGGAGCAGTTCCTCCGGGGGAATCCCAAGGCGTTCCCAGGCCAGCCGAGAAACATAGTCCCTCCAGCGTGTCCTGGGTCTTCCTCTGGGTCTCCTCCCGGTGGGACGTGCCCGGAACACCTCACCAGGGAGGCGTCCAGGAGGCATCCTAACCAGATGCCCGAGCCACCTCAACTGGCTCCTCTCGATGTGGAGAAGCAGCGGCTCTACTCCGAGTCCCTCCCGGATGACTGAGCTTCTCACCCTATCTCTAAGGGAGAGTCCAGACACCCTGCGGAGAAAACTCATTTCAGCCGCTTGTATCCGATAAATGGACAATAAACCACAGTAAAATGCAATTAAAACAAAAGCAGTGTTACAAAACAATAAATCAAGGTGTCATATAAAACATGGTAAAATACTAAAAACAAGAACGTAAAACACAAAAAGCATACTTAATATGATTATAAATAAGTATATGTTCTGTATTTTTATGGTACAGATCACTTGGACTTGGCCATTTTAAAAGTAGCTCTCATGCTGAGAGACCCCTGCTGTAATAACTCTGCTCTCTGCTGATCGATTGTCTCAAACCAGCTGATAACTCGTCACTTTCTGCTGATTCAGGACAATTAAACGATGCTGTCCTGGCTGATCATGTGACCACAGCAGAGGAGGTGTGTTTCCATCCAAACACACACACTCATCCATCAACGTAACACAAGCTAAGAGGCTAACACCAGCAGCAGACTGCCCACTAATCCCTCCGCAGGACTCGCCCTCACGCTAACACACACCTTCCAGACACTGATAACACTCTGTGGTGCTTTGTGAAGCCTCAGGAACAGCCGCGGTGTTTTGTTGCCGCGGTGCCCAGCCATCCGCCTGGCTACAGGCGCTAACCACCTGAAAGCCTCGGCTTTGTTCTTCTCATTCCTGGCTTCTTGCTGAGAGCCAGACGAGGTTTCTGTGGCATGTGAAGCAACTGTGGGTTTGTTTAGGCCTCTTGTCATTTTCCTCTGCAGCAACAAACATTCAACTATCAGACCAAGAACTTGGAGTCCTAAATGTTATTTTCTCTCTTTCTGAGAACTCAGAACAATGAAACTGCTGCCTGTTTGGCCGTCACACACCATTTCAGCCTCAGCGGAGCAGAAACTCAATTCCCTCGTAGGAATTAGTCAGGGCCCGCTCTGGCTGCACCACCTCCTTCGTTTTGGTTTTATGTTAAGAAAACTAAAGAAAAAAGTCCTGCAGGAAGTGTACACACTCACACATACATCCTTCACTGTCATGGTGTGGAGCCGGCGGGCTGCCACAAAGTAAAAATGGCTGCAGGATGTGTGTGACGCTCAGACGGCGCGGGTTTGTGCTGCACAAACAAACAGAACTGAAGTCAGAAATGAAAAGCAGTGTGGAACAAAGAGAAGGAGGTGGTCTCATGGTGGCTTTCAGCTGGATGAGTTTCTCTGAGAATCAGTGTGACTCCTCATGTTTCCAGACTTCAGGTGTGCAGACTGGTACACACTCAGGTGGCACACTTAACGTCTCACCTGATGCCCAGCGTCACGTTGAAAAACTGATCTGAAACCACTATTCCCCCTCCACACATTCACTTCTGTGGAAGTCTGGAGTGGAGATACCTGGGCAAATGATCAACTGAGAACAGGTGTAGATGGGCGTGGCAAGACTGAGGAGCGGAGACAGAGCAAATCCTGACTGGAAGGAGGTGGCTGGTGCTACAGAGGAAAAAAAAGACAGACAAAATGAAAACACAACAGATCCAAACACAATAATCAAAAAACAGAAATTAAACTTTGTAACTGAAATAGAATAAACCCGATAATAAACACAAAGGAACCCAAAAATGTAACCATAAAACCCAGATTCTGAGACATATACCGTATTTTCCGGTGTATAGGTCGCACCTTTTTATGTTTTTTTCAAGGCCTGCGACCTATACTCAGGTGCGACCTATATATGGCTTGTTATCACTTTCGGTGAAACAAATTTTTAAATCCAGCTCATTTCACAATTACGTTCATTTATTAAGGAAAAGTTCAGCTCAGACATATATTTGCTATAATTTTTATCAAACAAATAATTGTTTTTAAGTGTTAATCTTCTTAAAAGCCTTGCTGTGCACTCCTGTGGCAGACATTTGCAGCAGAGCTAAACGTAGGTGCGACCTATACACCAGAAAATACTGTCATAGTGAATGCAGACAGCAGCAGGACCTTATACCTGGAGGTCACATCACCAACAGTTTCTCTGCTCTCACGGTCACCAGCAGATAAAATGAATTTCTTCCTTTATTTAGTTTATTATTGTTATTTGATGCATATGTTTGGTTTTGCAAAATGAGAAAAAAAATCTCTAATGCACCACCCAGTCCTGGTGGTCCTCCTCACAAGTGGTGGGCCCTTGTAGAGGTGGCCTCCCTTCATACTTGCAGACTTGACTGAGCCCAAAGAGTCCAGGCTCAGGCACTCTGCAGCAAGCTCTTCCTCACAGACTGGCTCCAGTGGGGTGCTCCAGTTTTCCTTTTTCTGGGCAAGGTTTCCATCCATCCATCCATCCATCATCTTCTGCTTGTTCCAAACTCAGGTCTCGGGGGCAGCATCTTGAGAAGGGAGGTCCAGACATCTCTATCCACAGTCACAGTTCCAGCTCTTCTGGGAGTACTCCAAGGTGTTCCCAGGCCATAAGCCTCTTTTCCACCGCTCCTCTTCAGCCCGGTTCAGCTTGGTTCACCTCGACTCAGTTCAGTACACATTCTGTTTCCATAGCCCCTTTCAGTACCCGTTCCAGTGGGCGGGGTTCAATTTGACGTCACGCGCCTTACCCTGTGGTGGCTGTAATACCATGGAAACAGGTTTCAGTCCAGGGTGAACATTTATTTTGAAGTTTCTGGTAAATTAAAAAAAATACAGATTATTAAAACGATTGAATTAAACTATACAAATCCTGCTAATGAATTTTAAATGAACTTTAAATTAATTTTAGTTCACCATTAAATCTCTGATGAACCAGATTCTATAAAAAAAATCTATATTTAAAAATGTATATGTTTATCGTCATCATTTGATGTATTTGCACTCGTTGTTACTTTTATTGTTCAATTTAGAAATGTGGTTTTGTTTCTTGTTCACACAATTTTTTTTTTTTAGCTTTGCTTTAAAGTTAAATTCTTGTTTCGTGATTTGTACATCTGTGAGAGCATAAAGTTAAACTAAAGGCTGTATCTCTTCTTTAACTTGAGGTAAATATTCCTGAGAGATTAAATCATTGTGTGTCTTGTTGTGATTTTATAGCTAAGTTAACTTTAACAGATTATTTAATAGTCATTAAAGTGAAACAAGATTTCATTATAAAGCCAGCACCGTTTGTTTATTTATTTATTTATTTTAATCTTCACTGATAA